>OU898284.1:49533226-49846027 GCA_918026665.1 Diabrotica balteata
TCTTAAGTGGTTGATGCAGTTTAAGAATCCAGAGGGTCAGATAGCTAGGTGGATAGAACGACTCCAAGAATACGATTTCAAGATTGAGCACCCGGCCGGAGTTAACCACAGACACGCTAATTCTCTTTCCAGAACGCCATGCCCAGCAGAGTGTTCCCACTGCAACAAAAACGGAATCCAAGGAAGCAGCAGTGCTAAGAACAACAATAGTCAACAACGACTGGACGCCGACTAAGATAAGAGAAAAAACCGTTGACCACCTTGGCAAGAAATATGAAACCTATGCTCAGTAGTTAAGACTTATTGGACCCGGTGGGACTCATTTATCATGAAAGATAGCTTGCTCAAACGAGTCCTGGAAAATGATGAAGGTTCAGAGAAGACAGTTGATCCCAAAGAGCAGAATAGCCGAAGTACTTCGTCAGTTACACGACAGTCCATCAGGAGAGCATTTTGGTATAAAGAAGACCCTTCAGCGAATTTGGGAACGGTTTTATTGAATGAACAGTTCCGACGACGTAAAAGACTGGTGTAAGAAATGTACTATTTGTGCTACGAGTAACGGGCTTACCGAAAAAGGAGAGCTCTATAAGACAATACAATGTTGGAAAGCCGGTTTGAACGAATAGCTTTGGACATTGCTGGGCCATTTCCAGAAAGTGAAAATGGAGGCAAGTACATGTTGGTAGTAATGGATTACTTTACTAAGTGGGGTCGAGATTTACGCACTTCCAGACCAAAAGGCGCCACCGTTGCAGATAAGTTGATCCAAGAATATATCAGCCAATTTGGAGTGCCTTTGGAGATCTATAGTGACCAAGGCAGGAACTTCGAAAGCGATCTATTCCAAGGAATATGTGATAGACTAGGCATGAAGAAACAAGAACTACAGCATATCATCCGCAATCGGATGGTATGGTAGAGCAAATGAATAGAACAGTTGGCAAGTTTTTGACAAAAATGGTGTCCGATCATCAGCGAGACTGGGACCAATATCTTCCGTTCTTCACAATGTCCTACAGATCTGCTGTTAACGAATCAACAGGCCAGACACCAGCCAGAGTCCTATTCGGACGCGAGATGCGACTACCTTGTGATCAAGAGTATTGGGTGTCGACCTGGAGAAGATGTAGCAGGTGAAGATTTATGTGATCGAATTATTACGAAGAATGGACGATGTACACGAGAGTTGGTCCGTTCCCATCTTCAGATCGTTAGTGACCGAATGAAGAAACGGTATGATACGCAAACCGAAAAGGGGGTGTTTTAGAAGAACGACAAAGTCTGGCTCTATAATTCAGAAAGGGAAAAGGGTTATTCTCCCAAGTTTTAGCAGTTTTGGGAAGGTCCATACCTCATTATGGAGAAGATCAACGATGTCATCTACCGAATAAGCAAGATTCCGAGGGGAAAACCGATGATAGTACACCATAACCGGCTGGCTCTTTCGAAGGAAACCACGACGTAGATGAAGAAGTAGAAGTAAACCAAGTCCAGGATGTGTCTGACCTCACGTTTGAGGAATTCATGTGTGCCTATGGAGTTAGCGCTAAAGCAAGAAATGGTGTTACCACTGAAGAAAGGCAAGATCTACTCGCGCTTCCCGATGACTACTCACTGGCCTTACCATCCCGGCCAGTATCAAAGCCGCACCAGGGTTGGCATCCGTCTTTCAAAGGAAGTTTGGGTCGAGTTGCAGAACTTCAATGCCAAGTACCAGCTCCCGGAAAACCTTGAAACTCCAATATGCATCACGTTACCTTTTCTACCTGAACAAAAGACACTGCCTGTGACCAACCTACCTACCGAGATGTATGCCTTACTTCAATTAAGAGAGCACATACTAAGTCTGACGTGCAAAAGTTAGCCATGCCAAAGTTGGAGTGCCGCCCCATTAGACTGACAAATTTATATTGAATCTTATCAACAATATGACGAACTTCACCCCTCGATTTTCAGTCAAAAATACTAGTCATCTAGTCAATAATTTACAACACATTAATCTTCACCCCAACATTACTATGCTTTCATTTGATGTTAGCAATCTATTCACGTCTGTCCCTAAACAAGAAACAATTAATCTGGTTCATTCTCTTCTCATAGCCAACTCGATCTCTTTATCTACCACCAACTCCATTATCCAACTATTAAAACTGTGTTCAGATCAAGATTTCTTTGTTTTTAACAATAAATACTATAGACAACCTGATGGTTTAGCCTAAAGCGAATGTACTGAGGAGCCAAGTTGACCATACCGTCAAATAAATGATGACCTAGTGTTGCTTTATGACAGATAGGGCTTTTTTAAGTTATAATTTGAGTACTATATGACCAACATACTACAAAACCATGCCCCAACCATCAAATTTTGTTTATTTCATACAATAGTTCAACGAACACCTCAAGACCCTCATATCCATTATGAATAAAATTAAATCACACAACTTAATCATCAGTAAAGATGACACAATAAATTTTTTCGTTTCACTTAATTTCAACAGAGCCAACCATTCCATCATCACAATTAAAGTCAATTTACACCTACAACTAATTCAACTTATAACTTATCCTTTTATATTTCTCATGTACCTAGTGTTGCTTTATGACAGATAGGACCTTTCTTAAGTTATAAGTAGATTACTATACTATCAACATATTACATAATCATGTCCCAACCATCAAAAAATCTTTTGTCCATTACATATAACAGTTAATACAATAAAACTTCCACACCATTTAGTCTGTTACCACCTATTCAGACATTTATGTTCATGAACTTATAACTTAAAAGTTTCACATTTATCAGGTACCAAATGTTGTTTTTTGACATACAGGGCCTCTATAATTGAGTTATAAGTTAAATATCATGTGAACTTTATACTAGAAAAGTTTTATTTTATTCATTCAAGAACATTTTCATTTTAAATAAATACATTCATATCCAACCATCAACAATAAAATTTTAGAATTCAACCTCCCACATGTGTCTATAGAAAATGTCACACTAAGAGTACAGTACGGGTAATATAGGAATGCACAATTTCCGGATTTCACGCCTTGTGCTTGGCGATATAAACAGGTCCAAGTGTAGTCACAGAACCGTACCCAGATCTCTACGCCGGGCTCTGTTATTTATTATAAAATAATATATTGATAAAATAATTGCCTTCAAGTAGCCAAATAAGAGGCATGAATTTGAATAAAAAGACCTTAAGTTTTAGCGAGAACTTTATTATAAAACTGTGTACTTTATTAAACTAACAAATGTATTTTAAATTACATTTCTTGATAGCTATAAATATACCGGGTGGGACCTCTGGTAACTCGATTTCCGTGCATCCGGCCCAATATTCAAGAAAAACTTTTTCTTTGTAAATATGTGAAAAATTATCAGGAACGGGAATATCGAAAAAGCTTTGCACATTTTTTAATCCCAGCGATGTTATTAAAAAAACAAGTTGCGCACTTGAATCACTGCGAAATTTTAACACCTACTATGAATTTTTTTTTTGTGGAAATCTGAAGTGCAGTTTTTGTCCTTGTTAAAACATAATGCAGTCTCGCATTTTTTACACACAACATAAGTTTACCTAGTTCCTTGGCATAGCAACCTGGTAGTTTTCAGCGAAACCTTGTGTTATTCCATATGGGATAATGGTTTTCCTTGCCCACACTTGACCAGATGCGCAGGTATAAGGTTTATAGTGTAAGTTATTTAACATAATATTATATTTATACTTTATTAAACTAACAAATATATTTTAAATTACATTTTTTAATAGCTATAAATATACAGGTGGAACCTCCGGGAACTCGATTTCCGTGCACCCAGCCAATATCCGAAAAGCCCATACTCTGATTGGACTCGTAAATGCATTTTATTGGTTATACAGTGTAAAATAATCGAGGTTACTCACAGATATTTAATTAATTATACTAAAGTCGTCCTCTACATCCGAGAAGTCGGATTCGCTTTCGCTACTCTCCCCTGTATTCG
The DNA here is from genome assembly GCA_918026665.1 of Diabrotica balteata. NCBI lineage: Eukaryota > Metazoa > Arthropoda > Insecta > Coleoptera > Chrysomelidae > Diabrotica > Diabrotica balteata. Next base: position 49,537,224 of record OU898284.1, read on the forward strand.
CGTGTATTATCAATTGGTCTACGTCATCTTGCAGGTTGTCCGCAGTCCACATCTCAGTTTCCGTTTTCTTAACAACATGAGTGACATAATTGCGCCAATTTTGCTCTGTGACGCGTGCGAAACCGTCGTCGATTAACTGGCGTACCTCTTCGTTTTTAAAAGTGGTATTATGGATACCTACATATCGCTTAACTTGGTTCCACACCATTTCTTTAGGATTCAATTCGCAGTGATATGGAGGAAGCCTTAAAATATAAACATTATGTTGTGAAGCATACTCACCAAGATGATACTTATCGTATTGATCTTTAAAAGCACGCGCTGCTTCTAATAGCTCGGATTTCAAATAACACTCCTCGAAAAAATGTCTTTTTCCACTAGCCATTCCTTGATTGCAGCTTTATTCCAGGAATTGTTAGGGAATCTCTCTTTACGGGAGTGGTACGATGCATTGTCCATTACAATGACATTACTGCGACCATTATTTGGTAAATTTGATATCAATGTCTCGATATATCTTGTATACATGATATAAAATATTTTACTCGTACTGCCGGCAGATGCATTTTATCCAAGCCGGTCCTGTGAGACAATAAGCAATCAACAGCTAGAGAAAACCGACAACCCTGCGCGTTTATTCTCCATAAGAAATGCATTGCCGTATCTTACCCGTACTGCACTCTTAGTGTGACATTTTCTATAGTTTCTATTTTCTGGGTACCAAATGTTTACGAAACATATAGGGCCTTTATTAAAACCTTTTTTTCACTACATTACTGTACACATGTATAGTTGGTTGCCTAACTACAACCATACATTTTTCTTTCCACATCTCATCGTATATACATAAATTTAAAACAACAACATTGATGGTTGATACTGTTATGTTAATTTATTTTATTTTCACAATTTTAAATAATGTTGGCTTTTGTCTTAAGTAGAAACATACAGTTATATTGACGGCTCTGTTACAACTTCCGTCATAACTTAACAACATTGTCATTAAATATCATTGCCAATCAGTTGCTCACATACAGTCCTCGTAGACACACCGTCTAGGGACTAGCAACTTCAACGTGGAGTCATATGTCGCCATGTTGCCTAATCCAACGGTAACTTTAACATCTTAAATCATTATAAGAAAATTTTGTAAACTAAATGTAATGAATTATTTGTTAACGGGTTTTTACCCATATATTTAGTGGGTACATTCATGTACTCTTAGTAAGTATTAACCACACTTTGTATTAACCTTAGTCAAAATTTTAAACCTATGTTCTTTTTAATTAAGTGGTTAACTATTTTCTAGGACACTGATGATGGAATATGGATTCCGAAAATGTTTTGTCTGTTTAACATAGCCCGTTTGGGTTCTTAAATATAGGTATACCTTTTACAAAGGATTTTTAATTAAATTTTTCAATATATGGTATACAGCCAACTACAGGAACATAGATTCCTTGTGGATATTTCTAAGAAACCTCTTGCAAATTCTCTCAATATGGAAACTGTCAACAGTTATATTAAAAAAAAATATAAGCTATTTATTAAAAGCTACACATTTACAAGCAGTTGATAATATTAAGGGGTAATAATGGATGTCATAACATCTCATGATGTATCAGTATCCCCTCAGCTATTCATTCTCATGATGTATAAACACATGCTCCAAGGTCACCTGTTAAGTTAGGAAAAATATGCTGATATGAAAGTGAAGAAAGCTTCAAGATGATCAAGCTCTGACATTGAAGATAAAACTCAATCAAATTGTTCTTCAACAACTCAATTGTTCTTCCAGAAAGGCCGAAAGGATTTGATGAGATTTGGATTTTCCCAAAGATGCTGCTAATTTACATGAATTCTGACTCAAGAATAAAAATTTATTAATATCTGGATTATCTTTTACTAGATTCAGATATAGAAAAAATATCTTTGTGCTTAACAGAAGCAAATCTAACTTATTGTAGTGCCATTAAAAAATTGAATGTTTAATTTAAAATATAGTATAAATCCACCCAAAGATGTGACTTTATTAAATAATTAAATAAAGAGTAACTTATAAGAAGCTTAAGAGTATAAAGCAATACTCTATAATGGTGGTTTCCATGATTCTATTCTTGTTGTGACATTGTGTTCTTGAACAAGATCTATGAAAACTTGGCAATGGTTGCGTTCACCAGATTAATCTGCTTTCAATCCGATTGCACTGCACTTAATGCTAAGAATTAAAGTTTGGTGAACGACTGACGTTTGACACTTGTGCTTGTTGCTTTGTTTTTGTTTTTATTAACCTAACCACAGAATAAATAACAATACCTAACTAAAATTGATAATAACGTTGAAGCATTTTTGTTTGGGGATGATATTAAGGGTAAGGGGAAAAAACCAACGATGTCCATTTTATGAGATTTTCAGGTAATCAACTCATTGTGTTGACAATATCCGGTCCCAAACATGTGCTGAATTGTATAGGAATAATACCAACGGTGTCCAAATAAGAAAGCATTAGAATATTATATTCTAATGCTAATATATATCGATGGAGAACAACATCATGATGCTATCTACCGCTACAGAGTACGAGTGACGAGAGAAAACATAATAGAAGAAATATCTGTCTGCAGTAGTGCTTTTACTGCAATGCATGGTATTACTAGATCTAAGTTGGTCCATATTCAAGCATCTCTGAAAACTTCCGGAATTGCTCCTGTCGACAAAAGAGGAAAGCATTCTTCGAAACATCGTCAGTTAACTTCAGATTTGAGTAACCAGATTCAGCAACATATTGCTTCATTTCGGGCAGGTTAAGTCATTATAGCATTCACGACTCCAAAAAAGTGTATTTGAGTGAAGAGTTAAATATTATGAAAATGTTCCAAATGTTTAAAGAAAAGTATCCTATTGCATCTGTTTCATATGACACCTACCGAAATATTTTTACTAACAAGTTTAACATTTCATTTGGATACCCAAGGGCAGATACCTGTAGCAAGTGTGATGAGTTTAATGCAAAAATCAAGACTCTTCATTCTGTTAACAATGCAGCACAGATAAAAGCTCTATCTACTGAAAATAACTTGCACAAAATTCGTGCCCAAGTTTTCTATGATAGAAAATGAGCTGCCCGAATAAAAGCTAGGAGAACTTTTGAATATGAATCAATCGTCATGGACTACCAGAAAAACATTTCGCCACCCAACATCAGCACTAACGATGTTTATTATAGGAGACAACTTTCTATGTTTTCTTTTAACATTCACGTGCCATCTTCAGGAAAATCCTGTTTTTTTACATATCCTGAATATGTGTCAAGAAAAGGATGCGACGAGGTATCATCGTTTCTCTTCTTTTTCATTTTTAATGAACTACCAACAGAAGTCCGCCATCTTCACATTTTCTGTGACTCAGCTGGCGGACAAAATAAAAATTTCAGTTGTCCAGCTACTTCATTACATTGTCCATGATATAAAGCGTCTAGATACTATTCAAGTCACATTCCCCATTAGAGGACATTCGTATCTAGAATGTGATAAAAATATGGGCTTGATAAATTTGAAGACTAGGATGGAACTACCCGTAGATTGGATAAATGTGTTAAAAGATGCAAGAAAAAAGCCGGAACCGTTCAAAGTTATAGACGTAGACCAGACATTAACGAAACAGTGGACTACTTTTCTGCAAGAAAAATTTATTCGTAAGTGTCCAATAGCTCTACAACAAGTAAGGGAACTTCGATTGATGAAAGAAAAACGCGGATTGGTTTTTTAGCGAACCACTTATAATGGCACTTGGGAAAGCAAGCAAATAACAGGTAGATCAATAAAATCTGTTGTTCCAAGAAAAATGAAAGATGGCGAATTTGAGTTACCAAGCCAAGCATACCATGGACCATTACCAATTTCCCAGGCTAAGTACAACGATTTGCAAGTGTTTTAAAACGATTTTGTCTTTCAAATGGTAAAGAATTTTATGAAACATTGCAATACAAATGAAAAATCTCGGTGTAGGCTTATGTAGAAAATGGACATAGTTGGTTTTTAACAAGTTATTTGTGACATTAACGTGTTTTTTTTATTTTTTCAACAAAATCTAATAATGTTAAGTTTGTATCCTTTTGTTTAGATATTAACAATATAGTAATAAACTACTTAAAAATATTGGTATGCAGTTTTATTTATTTCTAAGATCATAACCAGCTGTTTAGTAACATTAATTAACTTTTCTCTGTAAGTTACTTTTGTGACATCGTTTGTTTTTCCCCCTTACCCTTCATATTTTATATTATATTTGTTTATTTATACATTATATTTTATAGTGTTATTATATTTATATTCTATTTCGAATAAATTTACTATTTTTTATTTGATAAAGTACATACGCTATACGCATTGATAAGCTATACATCCATTCAGTGATGATTAAGCACAACAAATTTAAGGCTGAATAAAATGGCAACTGCTTATCAGCCGCTTGGATCTAGTGCATGATCAGCACATCATTCACCAGAATCGATTATAAGCCGCTTGCAAGCAGCTTCTAAGCGACTGAGTCTGGTGAATGCAACCAATGATTCTTTAAAAACTTAAATATGAAGGCCACAACTAGGCAACCAGCTGGTTACATCAAATTCCATTGTTTTTTATGTCTATGGCCAGAAAAAAATTTCAGCCAAAATGATATATGAATGAATATAAACAGGAACAATGAGCTATACTCGGATCACTATTCCCATTCCAAACTGTCTAGTGAATTTAGTAATTTTTTTTTTTGAGAAGTTAGTTATATTTGACAGACTAATAGTGGCTGGAAATTACTATACAACCAAGCAAACGCACTCATAGCCAATATTAATAGTAAACAAACTAAATAGTAAATAAAATAGAACTTTGCGAATTACCGACAATCAATACTTGTCTACACCAGATAATAAATAGTTATGTTAAATTATAACAATTAAAATATATTTTTTTAAATATATACTACCCAAAATTTGATGGGTTTAGTATACACTTCCAGTATTTAAAATAATTTTTTTTTTTTTTTTTCAAAGAGAGAAGTCTGCAATAGTATACTTGAGCTATTAATACTGAGAAGTAGGAATTGTTGTGTTATATGTTTCCGACAATGAATCTGTCAAAATATGCCTGAGCTGAACCAATGGAGTATAGTTGGCTGAAGTGCAACCAGTTTATAACAAGAAACAGTTTCTAAAAAAAACTATTGGAAAAACTGATACCCAATTTGCGAAGAAAAGTGATATACTAGGACAAAATGAGTTGGATTCAGCCCATCACAAACCATATAAATCAGCCAAGTTAAAAGCCAATTTAAAATTTGCTGCTACAAAGTGCCAATTAATGAACATCTACAGGTTAAAATAATTTTCTATTAATAATTTTTTGAAACCAATTTCCAGATTGGACATCAAAAACGACAAGAAGAATTGTAAAAAGTAATGTTTATTACAATCAATTATGGATTATTACTTTATAAATACAATATTTAAGGTAGATAGATTAAATTAAAGATTTACCATCTCTACATATTTTTAATACTTCACTCACCTGAGTTATCTTCATCTGGTTCATTCTTCAAGTCTCCAAGATCAAGGGATGTAGTTAGTTGACTTTCTATATTATATCCTTGTTCATCTTGAGCAAGTTCTTTCTTAATTTCAGCTTTTATTTCTATTTCTAATAAATACAAATTACATCAAATTGTTTATTGTTACTGTTTTATTAGTTATCTTACCTGTTTTGTCATCTGGTTTATCATTACTAAAACCTTCAATATTATTTGTTGATCTGTGTAACTGACTCCCTACATATCTTTCACTACAATTAAAAAAACTTTCCTTAACTTCAACTTTAAATTCCATAGCTAACAAATTGCCAAAATTGAAATAATAATAAAGCAAAACCTAGGTTTTAATCAACATAAAAGTGTACACATAATAAACAATAAAAAAAAATTAGCATTGCAGTGACAGTGCTTCTGTCAAACACTGACAGCATAAAGTTGCCTACAATATTAGAAGTCTACAGCCAGGCAATACCAAGGAGGTTAATATCACATCATTCTCCCACACTATAATCTTCCAGATACCGTGGTAAATGAAGAATTCTTTCAGATCTTCTAGGTAGTGCTGAAGAAGGCGATAAGCTCTGTTCAGAACTCATTGGGGGTTCTTCAAGAAGTACTGAATCCAGTGGAGGGGGAGATGTAGATGTATCTGCCAGGGGCTGCATGTTTTGCGTGGTTGTATTGGATGAGGAATCATTAAGATTCGAATGTAACTCACGTGGGTCTTCTACGAACACTGATTCTTGACCTGGTATATCTAGTATTTCCCCTTCACCTCGTCCACTCGGAGCCAGATGACGATTAGACACTGTGGTTTCCCGTCCGTCTTTCAGTTTAACAAAAGAGTATTCAGGATTTGCCTCTATTACCTCCACTTCCTCTACGATAGGCTGGTACTTGTTTTTCCGATCGAACCTTTTCATCAAGACATGCCCAGATTTTGCTAGCCATGACGGTATTGTATTCCCATTTGGAGATCGACGTGTGTGCACGAACATCCTTTCATGCGGCGTACAGTTAGTTGCGGTACACAACAGTGAACGAATGGAATGCAGCACGACAGGTAGGTATTGTTCCCAAGTCTCAATAGGTGCTTCATGTGATTCACAGGCCAGTTGAATAGCTTTCCAAATAGTAGAATTCAACTTTTCCACTTGACCATTTCCTTGAGGATTATAAGCAGTGGTTCTACTTGTTGCGATTCCTCTGGAGTTGAGAAACTCTTTGACTTCAGCTGATAGAAATTGAGTCCCTCTATCCGAATGAATGTATGCAGGCATTCCAAGCATCATGAATAAGTTATTTAAATTCTTGATTACTGTTTTGGCACTAATGTCACTGCATGGGAAAGCAAATGGGAATCTGGAATACTCATCTATTACCGTAAGAATATAACGATTATTGGTATTTGAAGGCACTGGTCCTTTTAAGTCAATACTAAGGCGTTCGAAGGGAGATGTGGCTTTTATAAGCTTTGGAAAAAACCCCTCATTCTTAAAGTACCTCGGCTTGATTTTAGCACATACCCCACAGTCACGGGTCATAGTCTTGACTTCATTGAGAGAGAAAGGCAAATTCTTCGATTTTATCCAATGAAACATACGTGTTACCCTGGATGACAAAGTGCATTGTGAAGTGACTTGAGTTTTGATGCACCTGCCGCCGTGGTAGTAGCACAAGAACTGATGCGCGATAAAGCATCCGCTGCTTGGTTGTCTTTTCCTGGTCGATACACAATGTCATATTTATAAGGTGCCAATTCAAGTCGCCATCTTTGTATTTTCTCATTTTTAATCTTGCTGGAATGCTTCGTGTTAAACATAAATGTTACAGACTTTTGATCAGTAATAATTGTGAAAGGCTTTCCTATAAGAAAATGGCGCCACTTCTTTAGAGATTCAACAATAGCGTATGCTTCTTTTTCCACAGCAGAATGGTTCAGATCACTAGAGTTAAGTGATCTTGAAAAGAAAGCAACGGGTCTGGAATCCTGACTCAAGGTAGCAGCAATTGAGTGTTCTGAAGCATCAGTTTCAACAACAAATGGCATATTTTCGTTGATAGCGTGAACAGATGAGTTTGCAACTATAGATTTCAGATTTTCAAAACAAGATAAAGCATCTTCGTTCAACGGAAAATTGTTGACATGAGCTAATGTGTGGACCCTTTCGGAAAATTTTTGGGAATCCATTTTGAATAATGGGCAAACATACCTAATACCCTTCTGAGAGATGCAGTGTCGTTCGGTGGAGGCATTTTTAATAAGGGTTGTAGTCTGCTAGCATCGGGCTTTATGACATGGTTTGGTCCTATAGTATAACCAAGTAAGTTTATTACTGTTTGATTGAATTTGCTCTTGGTTTTGTTTAGTGTCAAGCCATATTTGTCTGTGGCCTTCAGAAAGTTCTCAAGATTTTTGTCATGTTCTACGTTCGTCTTACCACAAACAGTTATGTCATCAAGGTAGGCATATATACCTTCAAGAATTTCTGTACGTATGAGCCAGTCGATTGTTCTTTGGAAACTGGCTACACCATTGGTAACACCAAACGGAATGCGACAAAATTGATACAGTTTCCCAGTGGCTTCAAAAGCTGTGTACATCTTTTCATGTGGAAGTATTGGAACCTGATGGTATGCGCTTTGGAAATCTATTGCACTAAAGACAGTGAATTGTGATACATTGGACACCATTTCCTCGATATTTGGCAGTGGATAGGCATCAAGTTGAGTGAATCGATTAATTGTTTGAGAATAATCAATGACAAGTCGCCTCTTGTGAGTTTCGTTTTTAGTGATAAGCACCTGTGCTCTCCAAGGGGACTGAGTTTCTTCAATAATTCCATCATTTAAAAGCTTCTTTATCTCATTTTTAATAAAAATCTGATCTTCAGCACTATACCTGCGCGATTTTACTGCGATAGGTTTACAATTTGAAGTCAGGTTACAAAATAAAGGAACTGCAGGTACTGAGGCTTCAACTACACTACATACCTTGAATACTTCTTTAGGTCCTCCAAACTCAAATTCTAGACTTGAGTGGTTAGATAGAACATCATGACCAATTATTATATCAGCACAGAGATTTTTAACTATAAGTAAATTAATGTTGTCGTACGAGTAGTCACCAATTGTAATATTTTGAGTAGTCACATCTTTAACTTCAGAGGTGTGTGATAATGAGGCCATAGAAACAGTCTGAGTACAAGGCTTCCTAGGGAGTTTGCACAGATTAGCAAAGTCTTCATTAATAAAACTGACAGAGCTACCAGTATCTATAAGAGCATCAGCACGAAGGCCTTTTATAGATGCAGGCACTATAGCTTTCTTCAATGAAGCAGGAGTAGCAGCAATAATGCAGGCTGTGCAGTTATCATAGCCTTCAAATATGTTGGCAGATGCACTAGTGCTCTTGGAGCGGCAAACCTTTTTGTGTCCCTTTAGTGTCATAAAAAGTGTCCCTTTTTATTACAGGATTTGCAGATGAATTCTCGAGCAGGACAGTTCTTTCTTGAATGTATTGGCCCACCACAGAAAAAACATTTGTGTCCTGACCTAGAAGAGTTAGTAGAGTTGGTAGCAGCTGTCACAGTGACACATTCAGAATTTGTTGGAGAGCTCTGTGACTCAAATTGATAGGTACCAGGTAGTGCACTAAGTGTTGAATGTTGATTTGAATAAACCTGAGAGTTGAGTTCTGCCATTTCCATTGAAATAGCTATATTGTAAGTTTATTCTAAAGTTAGTGTTAAACTCTCTAACAATCTCGATCGTATCTTTGTGGATGACATTCCAGCGATAAAAGCTCCACGAATTGTATCATTTTTATTAGTATCAGCATCTACAGCAGTAAAATTGCAGTCTTTTGCTGTTTTAAAGATTGCATGTAAGAATCGATGGACTCATCTGTCTGTTGTCGTCTAGTGGTTAGTATGTGACGAGCATGAATAGTATTGTTTGGTTTGATGTATATTTTGTCAAGAGTTTGAATGGATTCGTTGTAAGTGTTACAATCGCTTATATATGTATAAACTCGTGGAGAAATATGATTTATTAATAGTTGTAGCTTAGTATCATTAATATCTAGGGGTGGTACAGCAGCACCATCAGCAGAAACAGCGGGAGTGACAATATGGGCAGCTAAAAAGTTCATAAAAGTAATTTTCCAATGGTCCCATTCCTTTGCTGTTGATTTCACAGATGGATCCCCGTCGAACCTCTCGGGTCTTAGATACTTCTCCATTTATGTTGATTAAATTGAAATAATAAAGCAAAACCTAGGATATATGGTTTTAATCAACATAAAATTGTACACATAATATTACCAAAACAATAAAATTAGCATTGCAGCATCATTGCAGTGACAGTGACTTCTGTCAAACACTGACAGCATAAAGTTGCCTACAATATTATTTTAATAGAACTAACTGTGATTATAACTATATTCTTTGTCAACTTAATATGAAAACTTTAGAAAATAGAGAATCTGAGTGTGAATTGCGTTTTTTGCATAAAATTCTTAATGGTTATGTTGATTGTCCGGAACTGCTGGAATTAATTGTTTTTAATGTAAATTCTAGAAGAACACGCTCTCCTGACCTGTTTAGACTAAAGTTTCATCACACTAATTATGGTAAAAGTGAATCAATCACAAGGATGTTGAGAACTGCCAATAATTTGCAAGATAGTGTTGAATTGTTTAATTTATCCGTGTCCTCGTTCAAGAACAGTTTAAAGAAATTGAGACATTAATGTTATTAATACTTTTTAAAATTGTAACATATGACTACAGTTTATATGTTAATTATATGTGTATATTGTAATTTTTGTAAGGAAAAAGGGTTCATCCCGTTAAATAAACAAACAAACAAACAAAATATTATAAGTCTACAGCCAGGCAATACCAAGGAGGTTAATATCACATCACTGCCCTGGGCATCTCGCAATTGCGGGCACTCTAACCTAACCAAGCATTTATAAGCAAGCAAGCAGTTTGATTGAACCCAGCCTATGAGACATGTTCACCCAGGTAGTACGATCGGGTGTAACAATTCATTGGAGCAAGGTGTTTTAACTCGTGTTTAAAAACAGGAATCACCCCACCGTGCTCCAATGCTCTAGACCATCCCTTTCCCCCCTATAGCAATCTGATTCGCTATAGAGGCACAACAATCAGCCAAGTGCTCTTCATGTGGAGGTCCTGGGTAATTGAACCCCAACATGGTTTCCTAACCGTATGTGAAAACTCAGGACAGCGCATCTCCGCTTTATTCCTGTTTATCTTAATGTAGCAGCATTTATATGACATTTAACGTTCGCTTAAATGGTGTCAGAGTTGCCAAGTCTCCAGTTTTTTCATACTCTCACATAATATTATACAAATGTTGATTAAAGTGATATATAAAAAATTAGTAGTATAGATTTTAGTTAAATTGAAAGATAATAATCAAATGCATATACAATAAAATTGATTAAAATTATAAAAAAAATTAATAGTAATAATTAAATTACCGTATATAATAGAAATGCATTGAAATTATATAAAAATTCAAAGATTTTAGTTAAATTAAAGATAATAATCAAATGCATATACAATACAACTGATTAAAATGATATAAAAAATTTATTTAATATATTTAAATCTTGTAGCTTCTCATAATACAAATTATAATTTCGTAAAAGTAACTTATATTTTAAACCTTCATGTACATTTTACAAAAAAAAATACGGCAAGTTTTATGCTTATTTAAAATTTGTAGCTTCTTATAACACAAATTATTATTTCGTAAAAGTAAATTTATATTTGTAGCATTCATATACATATTTTACTAAAATAAATACGGCAACACTGTGACGCAGTGCCTTGTGGAAAATATATTTGGTTAGGTTAGAGTGCCCGCAATTGCGAGATGCCCAGTAAGCTAAATAAAAATATTTGAATTTGAAACATAAAAAACATCGAGTTAGATTCTAATCTAACTCGGTTTAGGTTCAACCAAAAAATAAGACATAAGACCCTTGATAGGATCTTCCTGTAGCCACAGAATAATAAACAAACAGAATGCCCACTCTCCACGGAAAATTAAGTACGCGCATCTCCTTCGCGCAGACGTTCCGCCATGTTTTACGAGGATTTTAAAGGGAACCAGTAGTGTTGTTTATGTGGTGTGCATGGAAAAAAAACCAGGTTTATTTGACTTACGGCAATCATAGACATACTATACAATTATATTAACAGTTTTAAATATAATAACATAAATATAATATAATTAAACATAAATGTAAACAATTGCATAACCTCACAAATCATATGTTTGCGTCCTCCTAAAACATGGTGCGCGTGCTGAAAAACTTCAAAGGCGGCATCTGAGAGTGGCCCTTCTGATTGTTTATTATTCTGTGCCGTAGCTCAAAATCGATCGGGTTCGCGCATGCCGTCATTGGAGAGTAGAATTTGAAATCTTGTTAAAGTTAAATGGGATTTATATGCATTCTGTGGTGAAATTACTAGACGAAAATAAGTTAAGAGGTTTAATAATTACAATAATCGTACACATAAAGATATGTCCAAACTATTTATTAAAGACTATTTATTGATATATACAAAAAACTGACATTTCGAACGTGCAACTCTCCAATGACGTCACAAAAACATGCGTAATATCTTATCTTATAGTCATAGTATCATGCATGACACTATAACAAAACAAGATAAGTCAACGCGCATGTTCTTGTGATGTAAGCCCGAGACAAGTTGTCAAAATGCCAAATTGACAAAATTAATGACAGCAAGTTAAACTTTAAAATTAACTTTAAATTTTTCATTTGATGCAATTCTAGTTATATAAATAAAAAGAATTAATATTAATAACAGCAGAGAATTAATATATCAATATTAATAACAGCAGAGCAAATGTTTCTATGGATAATAATAAATGTTTTATATATAATAATATATACTAATCCCCATGTTTATATAACTTGAAGTAATACTTTATTTTTGATAGGTCTTTAAAAAAAAGTTACTTTGGATGTATGTAGTGAACTGGAACATATTTTTCCTAGTTATAATGGCGACACATTAAAAATAACAAAAAAAAAATTAAAAGACTTAATAGAAGCTTCAAAATATGAAAATGTTAGCGAAGATTTAAAATAACTTTTTTAGGTGTAAAATGTATACGAATTCTAAATCAAAATATTAAAGATAATTACAATACTACAAAAGAAAAATCACAAAGATTGTAAAATAAATGTTTAAATGATATTCATAAAGTCTCAAGTTTGACGCGCTTTTCTTTTATGGTCAAATTCTTTACATTTTGCCGGCCATTTATATTTAATTTATGTTTTGTAGCAATATTTATTTTGTTTGTAATACACACAATCAAATCATAGATTAATATATTTCTTTAATTAATTTTACAATTTACTTATTAATTTTCAAAACACGTTTTTACAAACAGTAACTAGTTATGACTTCTTAGTGCAAGATATGGCATCGAGGTATACTTATCGTTAACAGTTTAAGTTTTGAAGTTGTTCATTAGAGTAATGGAACAACGTTGCCATATGATGCATAGTTAAAATATGATACATTCAAGTACATCCTGGCTTTGTCTCGATATGACGACATGCGCAAAGTCAATTAAAATTAGAACAGCAAGTGAGCATATCTTGTTATAGTATCATGCCATAATATTCCATATGCCAGAAGCTTCTCTGATTTTTGCAGTTTGTATTTTTTAAATTAAAATCGTGAGAGCTACCAGAATTGCCTCCGCAAGCTACCGGTAGCTAGCGATCGACAGGTTGGCGACCACTGATTTAAACCATTTAAACCTAAACATACGATCGAAAGAAATAGTTCCGAACTACTTGTACGGTAGTGAAAGACTGACTGAAAATTGAAGAAAACGGGCGGCCGGCGCCGAGCTTGTGTGATAATTGACACGAGACATCCGGCAACAAGTTATGTTAGGGTTGGATTTCGATTTCGGTCTTACATCTTTCGCGAACTAGTTCATTTTTGTGAAATAGTTCTCTTGAACTAGTTCGTCTAAAAGAACTAATAAGCACAGCTCTACGAACAATTAATAGAATGTTTGAGAAAATAATATAATGTTCTATATAATTTTTCGCATGCAAAATACAAGGACATTAATTTAAAAAATAATGTTTGGAAGGAAAGCAATTTTTCGACATTCTAAAATAATGATGAATATTTTACATCACCATGAAGCAGTTTTTTATACAGTGTCACGTATTTTCCTTCGGTATCCCTTTTTTTTGTCTTTTTGCTTGGTTTTCTTCCGCTTCTTCTTCTTCCTCGTCCAAACATATAGCAATTATTGCTAATTGTTCATCCGAGAAACTTTCCATCTTCTCAACAGATTGGTCGCTGAAGAGTGATTCATTTCGGGTGTGTGCTAATAGACGAATGAATAGTTCTGTGACCAGACGGCACCGGTTCGGCGCCAGGACCGATGTGTTTGAATCCACCTAGACGAAACTTTGAGGTATAGAGCGCAATTTCTTTGTCAGACGGAATTGGGAAACAAAAATGTAAACATAAATAAATAAACAGTTATGTCCATCAGATCAAGCCCGTCAAAATAGAATGATTCGAAAAAAGAGATTAATGTTATGTTAAGAAAAACCGCCGTACTAGAGTATAAGGTGCCCGCTTGCAAAGTTAGCATAAAGAACCTTTGGTTTTTTTAAATATTATTATATTTCTTTAATATTTTGGCAATCGTACACAATTTATACTCTGTTTTTCTCTAGCGCTTTCTCTAGCCAATCAAATACGCCTATTACTGACAGTTGACTTAAAATTTCGTCCATGTTGGCCATTCTTTCGAAGTGTTCCAACAGCAAGTGACGGCTGCCGTTCAGGTCAGTATTTGCAAAGAATATAGACGCTATATAATATATTTATATTCTTTGGTATTTGTTTTGTATAATTTTATTTTGTATTTTGTTTTACATATTATTGTGATTGTGGTTTAATTTATATTTGTACAAGATGATAAGATATACGGAAAAAGAACAAGTTCGAATATTAAAATTGCTTAAATATTTTCAATTGGAAAATGATGCTGGACAAACGTTATTACCAATTTCTGCTGTTCGTGAAGTAAGTTGAAAATTACCCTGAAAATAAAATTGTTTTATTTACTTTTTATTTCAGCGTAATGGGGACATTAGGTATTTGTATGGTATTTTTCAATACACCTAGTTTTTTCACCATATTGCGACCTTTGTATTTACTTGACCTAGTGGTTCAATGGTATCATAATTGGATAACATAGAACACTATTGCCATACCATTTCACACATAAAATCTTATTAGTTTTGTCAAATCTATAATCATATGCATTTGTCTTCATTAGCTTACTCTTCATTAGCTTTCTCCATTACTGGACATTTTACAGTTCCTGTTGCCTTTACATTTTTTTGTTTCAGATATATCATTAGTTGGTATGTCATAAAATGTTTATCGAAAAAATTTCATTTGTTGATGGTTCAGGCAACTGTTTCAAAATATCAAGTACTATTTTAGCTTCAAATGGTCTATTTTAATAGTACCATTTGTTTTTTTTTCGGCAACAAACGTGAAAACCTTAATTATATCCAGTGGAACCAGTTATCATCCAATTCTTATATTCACATCTGACTGGCTTCTCTCTAATTAACTGTTTAGCTAAGTTTTGACCAAAATATTTGACCATGGTGTTGTCTAAGGAAATATCTTTATGGAAACATTCCCACTTGCAGTATTTTTCTATAATTTTATCTACTAAAAGTCTAATTTTGTACATACAAACGTACAAAATAGAATTTTATTTTATTTATGTAATTAACTTATAAGTTATCTAATAAATTTTTGAAAGCAGTCTTTTTTGTGTTATTTATACTGTGGCCAAAAAGCAGTACTGAGAATAGAAGATATAACATCAGAAGAAATAGTTGTTCGACAAGGGTGTATACATAAACCAGTATTATTTAATATGTATATAACTACAGGGGGTCATGTAAGATGCCCCCATTTTCAGTTTTTAGTAATCTGCAGTCTGAAATCAACAGTCTATTGCATTTACCTTCATAAACACCTTGAGGATATTTTTTAATACGGAGTTCTCTACTATTTTTTCATGTGGCCATACAATGTTTTTTTTTTACAACTTTTTATTAAAACTGATGATGGAATGAGTTTATTCCGAAAAGATCTTCTTTAAAATAAAAAATTTAAGCTTTTAATAAGCATTTTTTTATACCTTAATACACACGACTACCACGTGCTTATTATGTATACTCGGAAGACATATTAGGTAAGGCAATGGATTAACGAAACGTAGACATTAAAATTAATGACATGATAATAAATAACCTGAGATACGCTGATGATACAGTTCTTTTAGCCGAATCACAATATACTTCTTAATTAGGTGACCGCAGTAAGGGAAGAAGAATATGGACCATCACTCAACAGAGCAAGAAATATATGAGAATAACAAAGACAACTGAGAACATTCGTGAGATATATGTACAAAATCAGCCTATTGAAATAGTAAGAGAATTCAAATTCCTAGATAAAACTATTAATAAAAACAATGACAGCTCTCAAGAAATACGAATCAGAATCAAACAGGCCAGTAGCGCATTTACAAGAATACAAAGGCTTCTCTGCTATCGAAACTTAAACCTTAAGTTAAAAATACGACTGCTGAGGTGCTACGTGCTATCCGTATTATAATATGGGATGGAAGCGTGGACACTGAAGAAAATTTACGTGAGGAGACTAAAGTCATTCGAGATGTGGATGTACCGAAGAGTACTAGAGATCTCATGGGTAGATGGAATAACCAACGTTGAGGTAATGTGACGTTTGCATAAGGAAAGAGAAGTACTAACAATTAAGAGGAGAAAAGTGGGATATATGGGTCATGTGATGAGAGGAGATAAATATCTAACTAATAACTAATATCTAACTAATCTAATTGCTGTGATGATTGCCAACTTTCGACGCGCAGACAGCCCCTTGAGAAGAAGATACAAAAATTCAATAAATAAATCATTTTGTCGTCAATTTCAAATTTTTCCATATTTATAAATTGAATAAACAATATTGTTTACTTTTTACAATATTGTACTTTTTATTTTTATTAATATACGGGATTACCCCTGTGGCTAAGTACGATCCTGGCATCTGTCAGATTCTTCAATAATTATATGAAATAATTCTCGACACATCTAATTCATTCTATGACGTCATAATTAGTGACGCAGACGCACTGAAAAGTACAGTTGCGGTCACGGAATAGTTTACAGGTTCACGTATCTAGGAGCCCATTTTTTAAATTTTTACTTCGTTTTAAACGCACCTTTTACGTCAAAGTGACGTTGCCAGTGGTGTACTAGCTAGAATAGGTAGATTAAAATTAAAATATCAAAATATTTTACAAAATGAAAAATATAGAAAACAGTTTTTTGAATAAAATGGATTATGATCTTAATAACGAAAATAAAGAAGTCTTTTTTTAATATGCATTTTATTTTAAATCTATTTTATATTAAATAACGATAAACAATGATAAATAATAATTAATATTTGGTGGAAGCCCCATTCTTGTCAATACAATTTTGCAGTATTTTGTTCATAGATAGCACCAATCCCCTCATGTTATAGTTAACAAGCTCTTCCCATGCCTGCTCAATTGCTTCCCATAATTCAATTCTATTCCGTGGTCTAAGGTTTCTTTCATTTAGTTTCTTTGTTAACTCTGCCCACACATTTTCGACGGGGTTAAAGTCTGCACTACGGGAAGGCCACGGAAGAACATTAACATCAGTTTCTTCTAGCCATTCTCGAACAATTCTACTCGTATGCACCGGGCAATTGTCATGTTGGAAGATAAAGTCGTTGTTGGGGAATCTCTGGATCACCGATGGCAACATTGTGTGCTCAATAATATGTTTGTAATATAATCCTGTTAACTTCTCCTCTACATGATAACAAACGCCCGGGCCTTCGGCACTTATCCATCCCCATACGTTGACAGAGAATCCTCCACTATTTCTTAAAAGATGCGTATACTGTTCATCATACCTATGATTTCTCGGCCTATAAACTCTTATTCGACCATTATTATACGACTGAAATACTTTTTCATCGGAAAATACAACCCTAGACCAAAAATTCTCATCGCGGTTTATAAATTCATTACAAAATTCAACTCGTCTCCTCTTGTGATCCTCAGTCAAAAAAGGTTTCCGTGCAGCTACACAATTTAGCAGTCCACTTGCTTTAATTCTTCGACGTGCAGTGCGAATACTGCCTGGAAACGCTGCCTCTTCTCTTGCCTTTTGAGCTGTGGCAAAAGGAGATTCTCTCAAATAATCTACTATCTCATCCTGTTGATCTGTGGAAATCTTCTGCCCTCCTGAACCGCCCAACCGTGCTATAGAGTGAAAATTATCCCATCTTTGTTTAATCTACCATATGCACATATGACTCACGTTCAAATCAGCAGCAACTTGCCTTAGTGACCAACCTTCTTCGAGTTTGGCAATTGCTCTTGCTTTTTGCGCATAATTCAAATGTATTCTAACCATTTTGGAAGAGTTTAATATACTTTTATTTTATTGTTGAACACTCGCGAAAGCATTGACGTTTTGAAATTTTTTGACTTTGACATTTATCAAATCCGTACGACACTGCAATTTTACAGTATTACAATATAAAAAGTAAGGTGTAAACTATTCCGTGACCGCAACTGTACCTCTGGGATGTACTTTATCATGGTGTGAGGTATTTCAGTGACATTTTTTAATTTCGCATAAAGTAAAAAATGATTGACCACAATAAAGCAAAAATGTGAATAAAATAAATTAATTAATAGTGATTAATTAATCTAAAGTTTTGAATTATTAACCAAGAATAATTTTTACTATAATTTTTGAGGAGTTTCATACAGTCTTGTCACGGAAATAAACATCAGTCCTTCGTGGATTAGGCGGCGGTTACATTGGATAAGAATTCGTACGAATTCGTAGGAATCAGTTCTTACGAATTTAACAGGTGTGTGTGGTTACACTAGACGAGTTCACTTTATTACTAACTATAGTGTGAAGTATGGAGTATATCTCAGAATTGTATGTTTTTGAAACATCACTATTAGTGAAATATTTGTTATTAAAAAAAATAGAAGCAAATGGGTAGATAACTATTTTTTATACAGAAATAAAAAAGGAGAGTTTGGAAGGTCATACGAAGAATTGAGAAGAAACGATGAAAAATTTTTCGAATACACGAGAATGACACAATCCACATTCGACTATATCAGCGATACACAACCTTTTTTTTTCCTGGGCCGCATAGTAGCTATTGCCACAGCTTGCGGGCCGCAATCTAGGTGAAGTAGTATAAATACTTACACACAATACATATATATATATATATATATATATATATATATATATATATATATATATATATATAATATGTAATAACATTTGAAAGCTTGAGATATAAAAAATAGTCTTCTAGAACAGCCCTTTTATTGACTTCAACCCACCGAAACGAAAATTTATATATATATATATATATATATATATATATATATATATATATATATATATATATATACGTTTCGGTCGATAATCCTACCAGTTTTGCTATATATATATATATATATATATATATATATATATATATGTTATTTTTAAAATACTGATTTAAAAAATGTATAATACTTGCGCAAAATTTCGGTCAAATGCTTTTTAAATGCATTAATTTTTTTAATCCTTGGAAAACTAATAAAAATTTAAACGCAGAATAAAATATTACATTATTACCGATGGCCAAAAGTCCCTAAAAACTGCTATAATGTTTATTTTAATAAGTTACAGGGGTGCAGGGCTGTGCCGTGCTATGATACGGCGAGACAGTCGCATCAGGCGGCATCACAAGGGGGGAGGCATAATCATTAAAATAAAAAAATGTCAGGCTGTGTAAAAATGTTTTCAGAAAACATGCATTTAAATATCATTGGATCAAGATTTTGCGCATAACCTCTTAATAAAAATGAAAGGTAAATTTCAATCATGTTTAAGAGGCGGTATTTCAAAGACTTGCATCATATTAAAAGATATACCGCACGGCTCTGCAGAGGTGAAAACAAAGAGAAAATTTAGTATGAATAATGTGATCTTACATCACTTAACAAGTTTTATTATTTGGTTGTAGAAACAATATTATTTCGTACCGTAAAGAATAAAACCGTTCTGAAATTTTGTTCTGCTCAGCCATCGTACTCCGGTATGTAAAAGTACATCGCCATGCTCACTTTTTAATTCTTCTAATAAACATTTAAATTTTTGTTGAGAATGTAATACATTTATATTGTATACACAGATATATTGGTGTAAGAGTAAGCGGAACGCACCCATAGTGTCATGGGTTGACATGACAGACAATAATAGTAATGTCAATGAGTATCAAGTAGTTGTAGGTGGTAGTAAGAAGTATGGTGGCTTAAGTTAGGTTAGTTAATTAGTATGTATGTTATAGGAAATAAAGCCTTTTATAATAGTAGTAAAGTACGACTATTTATTTTCCAAATCCACACCTTAACATGGTAGCAGAGGTCCGTGGTTGGAAAGTCGTACCTTTTACAACAGAAAAAGTTTGGTGCAGTTTGAAAAAAAAAGTGTGACACATGATGGCAGGTAGTAGTGATTTTAGAATACCTATATTCGATGGGGAGAATTATAAAATGTGGAAAAAACGTCTTATGCTATTTTTGAAAATGAAGAAGTGTGATGTTGTGGTAACCAGACCGAAAAATGAAAATGATGATACAAATTGGGATGACGATGATGTAAAAGCAATGAATTATATATGCGGTGCAATATCGGATCGACAGATGGAGTACATCGACGAAAAAACTACGGCGTATGAGATGATAAAGAAATTTGATAATTTATATTTGAAAGAATCAACGGCATTGCAGATAGTATGTAGAAATAACTTGGAAAGATTAAAATTGAACAACTATGGAGACTGTGCAACATTTTTTAGTGACTTCGAAAAAGCTATAAACGAGTTAAAAAGCGCGGGTGCTAGTGTGTCTGAAAAGGAAAAATTGAACTATATGTTAAACACGTTGCCAGAGTCGTACAGTTATATTGGTGATTTAATAGATACATTAAAAGAAGATGATCAAACTGCAGACTACGTAAAAACTAAGGTTATGATGTCCGAATTAAAAAATCAAAACAATGATTTTGGAAGAAAATCCAGTACATTTGTGGTAAATAAAGGTCGACAGGATCGATCATGCTTCCAGTGTGGCGAAGTTGGTCATTTCAAGCGAGATTGCAAAAATGGCGCCAATCAAGCGTCGGGTAATGGCGGACAAACGACAAGCAGTAGAGGCTGGTGGAGAGAAACGCGAGGTCGACAAGAAGCCGGAAGAGGAAGCTACGTCAGAGGACGTGGCCACTCACGTGGACAGCGCGGAACGCATGGAACAAGTGCACAGCGGTTCAACCGACAAGGACAGAAGAACGAAGAGCGAAACAGTGCTTCTTGGCTTACAACAGTAGCTCTTGGTAAGGATATGTCAGTTATTGCACAAAATACTGAAATAGGTAATGTAAATAATTGTATTGAAATAAAATGGCTTTTAGATAGTGGTTGTACAGACCACATTATTAATGATGAAAAATTATTTGATAAATGTAAATTACTTAAAGATCCCATTAATGTTTATTTAGGAGATAATAGGGTTGTAAAAGCTACTAAAATTGGAAATGTTTTAAGTTACTTTGATGCTTTTGGTAAAAAGAGTTTAGTAGATATGCAAAATGTTTTCTATGTTAAAGATATGAAATCAAATTTGATAAGTTATAGCAAAATAACAGAAAATAATAAGATTATTTCTCTAGGTAATATTTCAAAAGTTTTTGATAAACTTGGTAATATAACAGCAGTTGCTTTAAAAAATAATGGCTTATATATTATGAAAAGTAAATTAAAATCAGTTGAATTGCATGTAAATGTTGCAAATAAAGATATGAATAATATGAATCAAAAGGAAAAATGGCATCGTTTATTAGGTCATGTAAATTTTAAATATTTGAATATTTTATCTAAAGATCAGCTGTTGAATGGAATTCCTAATGAGTTTGAATCTGAATTTATGAAATGTAAGATTTGTATTGAAAGTAAAATGCATAATATTCCGTTTGTAAACAGTAGAAAAAAAGCTAAAGATATTTTAGAGATTGTACATACTGATGTTTGTGGGCCTTTTCGAACTACTGGGTTTAAAGGTGAAAATTATTTTGTTTCTTTCATTGATGATTATAGTAAGATTTCTAAAGTATATGCTATAAAATCAAAAGCAGAAGTATGTGATTGTTTGAATGAATATACGAATGAAAGTGAAAATTTGACTGGAAAGAAAATAAAGATTTTAAGATGTGATAATGGGAAAGAATATTTGAACAGTAAAGTCTACAGATTTGCAAAAGAAAGGGGTATAGTAATTGATAATTGTCCTACATATGTACATGAATTGAATGGGACTGCAGAACGGTTTAATCGAACTATAATGGATATGTCAAGATGTTTGTTGGCTGAAGCAGATATTCATAAAAAATATTGGCCTGAAATAGTTTGTGCTGCGGTTTATTTGAAAAATCGTACTTTATCTGATACAATTGAAAAGAAAACTCCATATGAAATATTTTTTGGACAGAAACCTGATGTTTCTAATTTGCGTTTGTATGGAAGTAAAGTTTTTGTACGAAGACCAGAACAGAAGAGAATCTCTAAATGGGATAAGAAAGCTGATATGGGAATTTTAATTGGTTATAGTAATGTTGGTTATCGTGTATTATTAAATGGCAGAGTCATTGTTGCTAGACACGTGGATATTGTTGAAGAAAACGTTAAGTGTATAGGTTTAGACTTTAACGAATCAGATAATGATAATAATGAAGAGTGTTACCCTGATAAAATTGATGAAAGCTCTGAAAATGACTCAATAGATGAAACTTTTGAAAGTACAAATGAAAGTATGGATGATAGTGTGAATAAAAATGAACCTGAGTTACCTAGATCTCACAGAGCCAAAAATCCTCCAAAGAAATTTGATGACTACTATGTATATAATAGTAGTATTTTTGTAAATATGTGTAGAACTGATATACCACATACATTTGAGGAGGCGATAAATTCTAATGAAAGTAAGTATTGGAAAACAGCTATGGACAAAGAAATTGATAGTTTAAATAAAAGTAAAACTTGGAAATTGGTTAAAAATGATACAAACAAAAATATTCTGGATGTTAAATGGGTTTATACTAAAAAGTCTGATAATACTTATAAAGCTAGATTGGTTGTACGAGGTTTTCAACAAACTGATGAAATTGATGATATTTATTCACCTGTGGCTAAAATGCAAACATTAAAGATTTTATTGTCATATTGTTGTCAAATGGGCCTAGTAATTGAACAAATGGATGTTGAAACAGCCTTTTTAAATGGTAAAGTAATTTCTGAAGTTTATATTAAACAACCTAAGGGTTATGAAGATGGAACAAGTAAAGTTTGTAAATTAGTTAAAGCTTTATATGGTTTAAAAGAAAGTCCAAGGGCATGGTATGAGTGCCTAGATACATTTTTGATAAATTTAGGTTTTGAAAGAAGTAATATTGATCCTTGTTTGTACGTTTATAAAATTGGAAATGATATTATTTACTTATTAATTTATGTCGATGATTTATTGATTTGTGGTAGAAATTTAAATGAAATTAAAAGGATTAAAATTTTATTATCAGAAAAATTTAAAATGAAAGATATTGGTGAAATTAAAGAATATCTTGGTATTACTGTTGATTATGATTCTAGTAAACATGAAATGAGATTGGATCAAAATAAATATATTGAATTATTAAGGAAAAAATATAATTTAGAAAAAGGTAAACTGTATAATACACCTATGGAAGTAAATTTAAAAATTGATAAATCTGATCATTGTGAAAGAAATATTAAATATAAAAATTTAATTGGTGCACTATTATACATAAGTTCGGCAACAAGGCCTGATATAAGTTTCAGCGTAAATTATCTGAGTAGATTTCAAAATTGCTATAATGAAACGCACTTTAAATATGCTGTACGAATTTTGAAATATTTATGCTTAACTAAAGATTTAAAATTGTTTTATAACAGAAATGAAAAAGTAAGTATTATTGATTGTTATGTGGATGCCGATTGGGCAGGTGATCATTTAGATAGAAAGTCTACAACTGGTTTTGTAATAAGATTGTTTGGTAATGTAATTTATTGGAAATCTAGAAAACAAAAAAGCGTTACAAAAGCTTCAACTTTTGCAGAGTATGTAGCATTGTCAGAAGCAGTAAGTGAATTGATATTTGTAAAAGAATTGTTGAAAATATTTGATATTGAAATAATAAAGCCAATTGATGTTTATGAAGATAACACTGGTACAATTAGTATAGCTAATTATGGCAATTTTACAAAAAATTCTAAGCATGTTGAAATTCATTATCATTATGTAAATGATTATGTTAAAGCAAATGTTATAAATGTGGTTAAAGTAGATTCTGATGATAATATTGCAGATATTTTTACGAAGTCCTTGGGCCAAGATAAATTTGAAAAATTTCGAAGTATGTTAAATTTGAATTAATGTAAATACAATGTAAATGTAAGGAGGCGTGTTGAGAATGTAATACATTTATATTGTATACACAGATATATTGGTGTAAGAGTAAGCGGAACGCACCCATAGTGTCATGGGTTGACATGACAGACAATAATAGTAATGTCAATGAGTATCAAGTAGTTGTAGGTGGTAGTAAGAAGTATGGTGGCTTAAGTTAGGTTAGTTAATTAGTATGTATGTTATAGGAAATAAAGCCTTTTATAATAGTAGTAAAGTACGACTATTTATTTTCCAAATCCACACCTTAACAATTTTCTATGGTTAAGTTCTCGTGCTCTAATAAAATTAACGATGTTAATAACAGTTTTCATCAGGTCGTCTACTTCCGGTATGGTGGTACGTGCTGCGAGATTTTCTTGATGTATGATACAGTGAAATATTAACAAATTATTTATATCATATTTTTTTTTCAAAAGAGACATAAACCCAATATTATTTCCTGTCATAGACAGACATCCATCTGTACATACACATACAACTTTTTAACGTCAATACTATTTTTTTCCAAAAATGTACAAATAACATCAATGTAATCACTTCCTTTGGTATGACCTTTCATTGGATGAAATTTGAGAAAATCTTAACGAATTCCATAATCTTCAGTAAAGTACCGTACAAAAAGAGAACATTGTGAAGTTGATGAAACATCAGTGCTTGAATTAAATCCTAAACTCCAGTATTTACAATTCTTCAAGTCGTCGATGATATAATTAAAAATATGTTTCGAAATATCTTCAATACGCCTGACGTGAGGAACCTGAGAGTTGTAGTTGTCTGATTTGTGATATTATCTGAGTTTTATTGCTAAACTTTTCAAGAAAAATATTTGAAGCATTTTTAAAGCATTTCTTTACAATCTCAGCATCTGTAAATGACTTCATATGTTTTCCTAATAGCAAATTTCGTAGGACGCTCTCGTCACTGATACATTGAAACTGCCATTACATTTTGATGCTGCTGTAACGACCTTTTCAAGACGCATAGTTTTTCTCTTCGCAATGCAGAGTCGACTGGGAAACTATCGCTAAACATCTTGTGATTTGTATTATAGTGTCTCGTAATATAATACTTCTTTAAAATAACAATCTCTCGAGAAATCATACAAGTGGCTAAACCGTGTTTGTTAGTTACAACAAAATATTCATCTTCCAAATTATCTTGAAATAGTCTGTTTTCATCAGTTGTTTTACGTTTTGATTTTGAGGACACGCCAGCCATTGTCACTGTTTTAAATTCCCGGCAAATCAATTATAATTACAATTATTATAAGTAAAAGAAACACTTGACAAAATTTGAAAAAGACGATACGTGTGTAAACGGAAGTGCTAAATGAAATTGATATGTTCATATAATAATTGAACTGGTTCCAAATCAACATGAAATGCAAACATAGTATAACAATGTCAACTTCAGGAAATCCCCGGTTGAACACTACAGGGGCGGATCTTTTTATATTATAAATTAGACTTTGTTGATTAGGGAATTTTTAATAATATTTTTATAATGAATTACAAAAATAGCCCTCGGACCGCATAAAAAAAGTCCGAGGGCCGCAGGTTGAGTATCACTGGACTATATATTAGAGAATATTGAGAGTCACATTTCGAAGTACTCGAATTTTCTAGATTGCATATCCCCAAAGCATAAACTGATATTGACATTAAGGTAAGTAAAAATTAATTGTTTTAGAAACGTATATTTTTATTCACAAATTATGCAAAATCGTTTGGCAGAAAGTTGATTACATAACCTGCTGCAGTACCAACAATACAATTATTTAAAAAATTTGAAGCTGTATATAAGTTAGACTCCTTTGGTTCCTGTGCAGGCGTCAGTGGCTGTAAATACTATATTGACGTCTTACTATGTACCGGTGATGGAGTTGGGATCGAAATAAATTTACGAGAAGTTGATGGGTGATAACTTGCAGGTAAATAAACGGCTTCATGTTCCTGCATAACCAACTGTAAGATTTTGGATCTAAGGGATAGCTTTCTATAAACTGGTAGGGTTTGAATATATGGAATAAGACTTAGTAGAAAGTAAGTGTCATCCTGCTTATACCCGAAATGCTGCATAAAATGTTGCAATTTTTCTTTTTCAATATTCATAAGTCCTTGAATAGCGCGATCTTTAACAAGTTTTGCTTTTTTTGTGTAGGATTAATTGCGTTTGATTTTTCCTAATGTATTGCTGACCTCTTCTTATCATTGGAGGAGAATGGATTATTCGCAGTTTCTCTTTGTCGATTCCCTTTAGTCGTGTCATTGGAGAGGGATGGAGCAATTAAAGTTTCGCTTTGCTGGCTCATTCCACTTTGATTTTCTAGTTGGGAATGATCGTTAACCATCATTTTACTTAATGTTACCTCATCTTTCGTCTCATCATACCTAAGTTAAAGCTTCTTTTACCATTTTCAATGTTACCGCTTCTTTTTCTGGGTGTAAACTGATCCTTTAAAATTGCCATATTTTGAAAATAGTGCCACTTTGACTGTGGTTTATCATCTGCACCATCTCCATTCCTTTTTTGGTTAAGTTTAGAAATTTCCTTTCTGAAAGTGTCAAAAAAAATTATGAGTTTTTATTTTTTACCAACGTTACCAAAAATTATGAGTTTTGCGTGCTTTTGTTTTAGGTATCTTGCAACTGGCGCTTCTTTTAGATCATTGGCCTTTTCATTCGGAATGTCACATACAACTATTCGAAAAGTGGTTTATAAAACCTGTGAGGTAATATGGAATAGTTTTCACGAAAAGCATATGTCTTTTCCAAACCAATTAATGTTTTTGTCGATTGCTAAACAGTTTTATAGAAAATGGAAATTTCCCAGTTGTGTAGGAGTTATTAACGGAAAGCATATTAGAATTAAATGTCCTGCGAAATCCGGATCATTATATTTCAATTATAAAAAATATTTTTTGATTGTGCTTCAAGGTTTGGTAGATGCGCAATACAAGTTTATATGTATTGAAGTTGAAAGCTATGAAAAGCAGAGTAATGGTGGTATTTTGACTAGGTCATCACTGTACTACCATCTTGAACAAAATACATTTTGTTACCTAGACCTAAGATATTGACGAATACAAATATTATTGTTCCACACGTTTTCGTAGGTGATGCAGCCTATCCATTAAAGCACTATATAATGAGGCCTTTCTCTGGACAAAATTTGTCACAGGAACAAGAAAACTTTAATTACTGTATTTCTAGAGCAAAGTGCCTTTTCGAATGCGCCTTTGATATATTAACTTCAAAATGAAAAATTCTAAAAACGAAAATTGAAATTGCTCCTGACAAAGTCGATTTAATTGTAAAATGTATTTGATTAAGACACAATATAATTATTGATTTAGAGGGAAGCCCAGAGATCATTAAAGATATTGTGAACCTCCAAACAACAAGCCATAGAAACGTTGGAACACGAAATTTTAACAGGGTACTACTACTGCTTACGACATTAGAAACAAATTTATGCAAAATTTCAATACTAGTTAAAAAAAAATTCGAAATTGTTGTTATATTTTGTGTTAAATATAAAAAGCAAAATATTATTACCTATATCATAAAATTATTCTTAAATAAATATTAAAATGAATATACCTATCTCCTAGTTTCATTTGACTTGCTATTTCTTTCCATAATTTCTTGTTTAACTTTTTGTTGTGATACGGTTTGCTTTTTAGATCCCATAGGGATCTTTTTTGGTGCACTAAAGTTATTAGTACTTCGCAATCCATCTCAAAACACAAGAAAACGCGAGTTTTTCGTACGAACAACTATTAACAAACAAAATATTTTGGTCGTATTGAAAACACGTACGAACTTGTACGAATGGTCGCAAGCAATATAACCACAAGCATTTCAATATACCGGTTTGTTTATTTCTGACGATTTCGTACGAATGCGTGCAAACAAATTTTCGTACGAATTCTTATCCAATGTATCCGCCGCCTTAGTGGTAAGAATTCGACACTGCGACGCAGACGATTAGAGTTCAAAACCCACATGTGGTTTTCTTTTTTTAATAATTTGAAATTATGCAGAGATTGTTTTGATTTGAATCACTAAACATTTATGTCAGTCGTTACTAGTATTAGAAGTGTTTAAAGTTAAACATAAATATCTTTTTGAATTTGAATTATTTTGTATTTCCGTTTTATAACATTGGAATAAGAATAAATTGTAAATAATGAGTTTTTCGAAAACTTGTTACCTAATATGTATCATATTTTCTATTATTTTTTGATTGAGTAAAACAAAAATTTTATCCTTAACTCCACATACAATAACTGTTTTCGGACAGAACATACCTACCTTTAGTTTAGTCAAATATTTCAGTTGAGTTATTTTTATTATTAAATAAACTTAAAGATTTATAATTTAAAATCGCTACTAATTAATGTTTTTTGCTTTAATTCTTAATTTATTCAATCATTTATTCTTACATCAGAAATTATTAAAATAAAATATTTTCGCGGTCATCCGTATAATTATGACTGAAGTCAAATATATAGCCACGTCTAAGAACTAGCTTTATCTTATTCTTTCTCACAAAATCCGTCTTCTATCCTTTCCGATATTTTGCCGGGTTTTAAAGCGACTTTAAACACTTCTAATACTGTAATAACGTCTAAAGGTGTGAGACTATCGACGGTGGTAATGTAATCTAAATTATAGGTTTCTATCGATTATTTCCCACCTCTACGAGTTTCATCTCTTTTCATTTCACAAGGTAACTGTGTTTTCTATCTCTTACATTAAAAAGCCGGGTGGTAAAGCACTCATCACTGTATAGTTGTGGCTAACCCATATTTACTTACTTCAAATTGATATGCTTCAAGAATTTATATAATAATGAACAACACATATTTTGGAAGATCTGAGCGGATGTTAATTTCACATTTTTGAAAAAGAAGCTGTATACTATCTGTTGTACATATGTAACTATTCCATCGTATATTGCAAGAATAGAAGGTCGACCGTCAATATTTTTAGGACATCTTACTGTTCCAGTCTGCTTATATTCTTTAATTGTTCGGTGAACAGTTGAATTAGCAACACCTAAAATTAGCACATTACTTTAGTAAGTCTTGATTTTAACAATAACTATTCTGCAAAACTAACCTGCTCCTGTTTTGTTTTTGTTACCCTGGCTGTTATTTTCATTCCAGAATTATCGATTGTCATTATTTGTTTGTACACTTCCCGTCATATAAAACTGGTACACTTTTTTTCCCAATGTAAATCTGTGTTCAGAAATCAATTCGTTGTTGCCAATACAGATAACGGAATTGCACTAAATCTAAATAAAAAAAATAACGTTCAAACATGTATAAAATTGTTAGAGAGGTATTATTTTTATCATTAACATCCAAAAACCGTATCTAAGAAATTAAATAAGCAAATACAAGGTTGATTCATTGTCCAAAATGTTTGAAGGATTTTTAAACCTGTGGTATTGGCACAGGGAACATTGGAATGCATCTACTGTAATTTTATACTTCAATTACCTCCGAACACGAACTGTATTTTGTGTCAATAAGTTTAGTAACAAACTACCAAGATTAAATTATTATTTATTACAAAAACAATCAATGTAAAGAAATAACATTTTACTTTATCCTACGAAAACAATTAAATATCCGAGGCGATATTCAAAACTTGACAGTTTTAATCCAATATATCACTGTAATATTTTATTATAACAATTAGAAGTTTGTCTACATTGATTATCTGTCATTATTTTTGAATTGAACTATTTTCATAAATTGTTATAAAATACAAATCACTGTATGAGTACTTAATTGAGATGATGGAAAATTACAAAATTAATATGAGAATTTTTTTAGGATGCATGTTTAAACACATTTAAATGTGACTTATTGATCGAGAATGCTCGATAATGTTTTAGTTTTTAGTATTCTCACAACTGGCGGTCTGTCACACAGTCCTGCTTTTATATATTTTCGTTGAACTGGCAATGGTGCCCTAGAAATTAGAATGACACATGTGAAAAGATCAACGTACACAACTTAAAAAACGCGATTTTTGATTATAAGAATTGTACCAGTTTTTTTATGACGGGAACGGTACATATTGTTATCTTAATAACTCTAATATGTAGCTAAATAGTTCTGAAAAGAACTGTTTTTTTTATATAAATGCAAACGAAAAATGAAAAAATGTAAGGAATAACTCAGAAAATACAAAAAAATCGTTAATATAAATTTTGAAATTTAACAAATGTCATTAGTGTCAATATGTCATAATTTAGTGGAGTAAACTTGCCTGCTGTTGGACCAATTACAAACAAGCATTACGGCCCGTAAAATTTGAATTACTCCTCCTGGTTAAAAAAACAAACCATAGTAAAACAAGATGTAAATAGTTTAAAAACATTTATTTTCCTTATTTTAATTTTTACAAAATTATCAGTAAGATTATTAATGTCTAACTTTAATACAATGCGTGGCCCTCATTTTGGTCTTGCACCCTGCATTGTACTATCTAGGGCTCTTTTAGGCATCTTTCAGTCTCCATTCTCACAACATGACCAGCCCATCGAAGTCTCTGAAGTTTAACGAATTCTGAGATCGGTGTCTCTTTGAACAGTTGATAAAGTTATAGAAGTAATCTTTGTTTCCCTTTACTATTCTTCTTTGAATTTTTAGTTCCTCTGTTCCATCCGTGTTTAATGTAACTCCCAGATATGTGAAATACAGTTTCAATATCGTCCTCTAATTCCCCTAGATCTTGCCTGTGTTAGTTTTTTTGTCTTTTGAATACTTAATTCTCCCCCGGTCTCTTCTTCCCGTTTTTAATTGTGAATATATTTCTGCCGCCTCTTCTGTTCTGCGAGACATGATGCTAATGTCATCGGCATAGGCGGCAATCTGTATTGATTTATTGGTTAGGGGACTCTGTTCCTATATTCAGCTGTCTTATCACATATTCAACAGTCGGGTTGAATAGTGTCGATACTAGTCTCCTTGTTTTAATCCTTTGTTTAACACTAGCATAAAAAAGCTTATTTTGGCTCTCCCAAAACAGGTGCGCCATCCTGCCATGTATCCCTTGCAGGCCCCATATCGCCAGCCCTCACTACTCAAGCAATGAATAAATTGTCCTAAAAATTAGTCTGATCTCAAGTCTACTCAAGATACTATAAAGAAATATCCATTATGGATATTCAATAACGAATTTATGTTACTAATAAAATTTCAGATCATTATAAAGCTTTTTCAGCGTGCACTTGTTTTTTTTTTTAAATTTGATGCCTTAGTAGATTGTTTAAACAAATTTCACACTTGTAAATGCTTTCAGGCTTTGCTCCAATGTGCAATCTTAAATGTTGTTTCATATTGCCTACTTGACAAAAGTTCTTGAAACTCATTTCACACTTGTCAAGGTTTTTTCCCAGTCTGTATTCTCAAATGTCTTTTTAAATGACCCTTTCGAGAAAACTGCTTACAACAAATTTCAAACTGGTAAGGTTTTTCTTCAGTGTACACTATCAAATGCACTTCCTGTTTCACTAAATTGCTAAAACAAATTTCACACTGGTAACGTTTATCTGAAGTATGTACTCTCAAATGTATTTTCAAATTTCCTGATTTACTAAAACGCTTAAAACAAATCTCACACTTTTAGGGTTTTTCCTCAGTGTGCACTCTCAAATGTATTTTCAAATGACTTGCTGCAGTAAACTGTTTAAAACAAATTTCACACTTGTGAGGTTTTTCCCTAGTGTGCACTCTCAAATGTACTTTGAAACAACTTGATCTAGTAAACTGCTTCAAACAAATTTTACACTTGTAAGGTTTTTCTCCAGTATGCACCCTCAAATGCTTTTTTAAACTTCCTGATTCGCTAAAATGCTTAAAACAAATTTCACACTGGTAAGGTTTTTCTCCAGTGTGTAATCTCATATGACTTTTCAAATTGCCCTTTCCAGAAAACTGCTTATGACAAATTTCACACTGGTAAGGTTTTTCTTCAGTGTGTACTTTCAAATGCTGTTTTAACCTTCCTGTTTCACAAAACTGCTTAAAACAAATTTCACACTGGTTAGGTTTTTCTCCAGTATGCTCTCTCAAATGTATTTTCAAAATTCCTGAATTACTAAAATGCTTAAAGCAAATTTCACACTGGTAAGGTTTTTCTCCAGTGTGCAATCTTATATGTTTTTTCAAATTATTTGCTTGAAAAAAATGCTTAAAACAAATTTCACACTGGTAAGGCTTTTCCCCAGTGTGCACTCTCAAATGAATTTTCAAAGAACTTGCTGAAATTAACTGCTTAAAGCAAATTTTACACTTGTAAGGGTTTTCTTCAGTGTGCACTATCAAATGCGCTTTTAAACTTCCTTTTCTTCTAAATTGCTTAAAACAAATTTCACACTTGTGAGGTTTTTCCCCAGTGTGCACTCCCAAATGTATTTTCAAATAACTTGCTGTAGTCAATTGTTTAAAACAAATTTCACACTTGTAAGGTTTTTCTCCAGTATGCACTCTCAAATGCTTTTTTAAACTTCCTAATTCACTAAAATGCTTAAAACAATTTTCACACTGGTAAGGCTTTTCTCCAATGTGTACATTCAAATGGTTTTTTAAACCTCCTACTTGAGTAAACTGCTTAAAGCAAATTTCACACTGGTAAGGTTTTTCTCCAGTGTGCACTCTCGAATGTCTTTTCAAATGACTTTCTCTGGTAAACTGCTTAAAACAAATTTCACACTTGTATAGGTTTTTTCCAGTGTGCATTCTCGAATGTATTTCCAAATGAGTTTCTCTGGTAAACTGCTTAAAACAAATTTTACACTTGTACAGGTTTTTCCCAGTGTGCATTCTCAAATGTTGATTTAATTGATCTTTTTCAGAAAATTGTTTAAAACAAATTTTACACTTGAAACATTTTTCTTCAGTATGCGTTCTTACATGTCGGTTTAAATGATCTTTTCTAGTAAACTGTTTAAAACAAATTTCACATTTATAAGGCTGATTTCCAGTCTGTTTTTTCACATGTTCCATTCTGTGCTGGTAAAAACCTAAAATAAAAACCAAACGTTAAAAAATTGTTTATGTGGAAACTATAGGACAAAACAAATGTAAATGTGGCATTTATTGAGTATTAACATAAATGAATAAATAAAATTATATTTTACTTTGACAGTGGAAATTATTTACTATTCATGAATTTGCTCGTATTATTGCGGTATTCATTTGACTGGATTTCATCTATGTGCTACAGCTCAAGTGAGTCCGAAGTTTCCTTCTTGCCTACGTTTCGCGTAAGTCTCTACAGCACAGTTGCTTGTGATGATTACTGTTTTTAATTATTTCTCTGATACGATATTTTACTTCGCAATGTGCTAAGTTTATATATATATATATATATATATATATATATATATATATATATATATATATATATATATATATATATATATATATATATATCCGGTTTTTTAGGCGTTACGCCCGTAGCTTTGCTAAGTTTATTTTTTTATTATTATTATTATATTTATTTATTTATATTTATTATATTTATTTTTTTTTATTCTAAATCCAAGCTTTCAGTGGTTATTTGCCACCTTTATCAAGGCCTACAATGAAAATTACTGTGTTGTAAAAATTTGAATGATGCAATATAAAAAGTTATAAAAAACTTTCCAGAATGTAAGATTCGTGGCATATACAAACAACGTTAAATAAAATGATATGTACTGAATTGCAAAAGGCATTAAAACTGTTTATGTTTAAAAAGACACTTAAAAGTTTATAAATACGTTACAAAGTTAAAACACAAAATGTAGGATGACATGTTGAAAAAAACAGTCGTCATTGCAAGTTTGATTTCAGTCACATTTCACGAGCAGAAAGGGAAAGTGGGAGGAACCATTGTTGTTTAAATAGTTCGATGAAAATACAAAAAAAACAACTTTCAAACTGATGTCTAACAAAACACCGTTTATGAATTTTGAGTACTACCAACTGACCAACTGTATTACCAACTTTAAATTGATAGGGAAATTTAAAAATGTTCATTACAACATAAACAATAAAAAGAAAATAGTATTTAGTAAATAGGTTTAGAAAAAACAAACAACCAAAACAAAACTGAACTCATCTGAATAAAAACTGATGTTAGATCAAAAAATTTTTAGTAATTAATAAAGAAATTTTAGAAAAAAGAAAAGAAAACTCTGATGCAGAATAGCTCAGTCAAAAGTCAAGATAAAATTGTAAATTTTGCTGAGATTCTGGATCTCAAATCTTTTATTCAGATTGTTATTATCACTCTTGCTGATATGTACCATTTCTAAGAAAGTTCTCTTAAATTTATTTTTCTCTCTGGCTAATATTTTTACGTACCCCTAACTACTTTAGAGTCAACAGATGTTGTTTATTGCATTCAATGTACTGAATGTCCATCCACGTACATTGATAATACTGGAAGGAATCTGTCTAGTCGTATCATTTCTCATAAGAGTGACTATAGATTAAACAAACCTACTTGTGCTTTGGCAGAAGATACTATCGATCTAGACCATAGAAGTCCTTAACCCCTATCCCGAAGTTCCTTACCTTCTCGTAAATCCACGAAGGCGAACCAGCCAGTTTAGACTAGTGGGACCAGGAAGCATTGCAGCCGCTCGCAAGGATAAGCATCCTTAAGGTTCATATCGAGGATGTTGCAGTGGTGACAGCGTTGTACAGTGGTGGAGATTTTCTCACCCTCTAGTTACAGATTTTACAATAGGGGCTATAACCTCCCCCCAGTTGTACAGCATGGTTGAATTTCCTGTGTGAGATCTTCTGGTAAATTTTCCTTTCGACCATACAACAATTCAAAAGGTGTGTAGCCGTGATATGCATTAGGGGTAGTGTTGTAGCAGTATGTGAACATTCTGCAACACACATCCCAATTTTCCTTTCCCAACGATATTATCATATTGTTTCGTTCCCGACCGCCAAAGCAGGGGGCGCCTTTGTAAGCTAACTACGCTGTAGTGAAGTTTTGGGAGACATTCGTTTTACTTTCCGAGTTTGAATTTGTATCAGCTTAAGTGTCTGACGATGGCTGGGATAGGCCGAAATGATCATTACACTTTAGTGATACCGATTCGAGCACGGGAAGTTTTAGCGAATTTGTCTCCTAGGCCATATGGCCTATTTGGCCATTTAATATAATAAATCGATAGCGGCTTTCGCTAAAAGATTTAATCTGTTGCACATTTCGCATAGCACAAAGGATACAGAAAACGATATTATCATATCGTTTAGTTCACGGCCGCCAAAGCAGGGGCGCCTTTGTAAGCTAACTACGCTGTAGTGAAGTTTTGGGAGACATTCTTTTTACTTTCCGAGTTTGAATTTGTATCAGCCCAAGTGTCTAACGATGGCTGGGATAGGCCGAAATGATCATTACACTTTAGTGATACCGATTCGAGCACGGGAAGTTTTAGCGAATTTGTCTCCTAGGCCATATGGCCTATTTGGCCATTTAATATAATAAATCGATAGCGGCTTTCGCTAAAGGATTTAATCTTTTACACTACACATTTCGCATAGCACAAAGGATACAGAAAACGATATTATCATATCGTTTCGTTCACGGCCGCCAACGCAGGGGGCGCCTTTGTAAGCTAACTACGCTGTAGTGAAGTTTTGGGAGATATTCGTTTTACTTTCCGAGTTTGAATTTGTATCAGCTCAAGTGTCTGACGATGGCTGGGATAGGCCGAAATGATCATAACACTTTAGTGATACCGATTCGAGCACGCGAAGTTTTAGCGAATTTGTCTCCTAGGCCATATATTTGGCCATTTATTATAATAAAGCGATAGCGGCTTTCGCTAAAGATTTAATCTGTTGCACATTTCGCATAGCACAAAGGATACAGAAAACGATATTATCATATCGTTTAGTTCACGGCCGCCAAAGCAGGGGGCGCCTTTGTAAGCTAACTACGCTGTAGTGAAGTTTTGGGAGACATTCTTTTTACTTTCCGAGTTTGAATTTGTATCAGCCCAAGTGTCTAACGATGGCTGGGATAGGCCGAAATGATCATAACACTTTAGTGATACTGATTCGAGCACGGGAAGTTTTAGCGAATTTGTCTCCGAGGCCACAGCCACCTTTACTTCCAAGCCATAAAGCAAAAAAGGCAACACCGCATTCTATGACGTCGGTAGTCCGATAATCAGCTGTAAGGTCTACCAGAAAATTAAACTAATTTATTTGAATTTTAGGAAACTGATATTTTGAAAACTTTAATTCATTACAGAAATATTTTTAGGGAAATTAAATTAATAAAACCTTATATATACCTAATAAATCTATATAAAGTTTTATTATCATTAAGGTTATATTATCAATAAAATAATCATTAGAGTAAAATTTATTGCACTTAAAATACAGTGTCAAACAGTTAATCTTACAATCAAATGCAGTCAAGAATCTCTAGAAATTTTAAATATTAAGTACTTAAGCATATAAATAACACAATACATTAACACGACATTTAAAAAGATTATTAAAAATACAAAAGATATAAAATTTGTTAAGCAAAAACTTAGTTTAACTATTATGATTAAAAAATTCATCCTAAGAAATCAGACACAATATAAATATGGTTCTAAATTAATCTAATTGTAAATTAAATATTTTACTATTTACTATTATTTTACTATTACTTTTGTTGAATTTTCATACTTAGGTATACGAAAGTAGCAATTTTATATATGGATAGGTTTTTTGTCATATAGACCAAGTTAAAAGAGGTATACATGAAAAATGTGTTGAATGTAACATACCATTTATAACTTGTATATCGATTTAAAATAGCCTATATTCTCAGAAGATTTTTGAATGTAATGCTCAAATTTGTTATCAGTTATCTAAAAAGCAGATCTATATCGAGAAAGTAAGTTCTCTAATTGTGAACATTTTGTTAATTTACTATATTGTAAAATCCATTTCAAATCATTACTACTTAATCTATTCTTACCTACATTGACGATTACACTAAAATTACTGGTAACTATTACACTACTTATTACACAAATATTATCACACTCGTGTCCCAACTGATTAATGTTTAATACATAGAAATATACACAGTCACTTGTAATTTTACTTGTCCAGTTTTTCAATGGGATATTATTGTCTAAGACTCTTAAAAATGATTCAAATGAATCTATTAAATCATTGTCTAAGAATTCTGTTATCTATTGTTCCCTCTTCTTATGCAACAAGTGTCTTCTGTCTTCGGGATTCCATCTTTCTTTAGTACGATGAACAGTTACATATGATGGTACTTCAGAAAATATATTAGGAACTGCATTGTCTTTTAATTTGGGAAATATTAACTTTTCAATGTGTACATTTCCATCTTTATCTTCTCATTGTTCAGTCTGCTGAATAGGTATCATCTTCATGAAAATGTTTGGCATATACTACAGAAGATTTGGTAATTGTATAGCCTTCTCTATGAATAGAGCATAACCCAGTATACCTTCGTTGGGGATCTTTGGGAAACAAAAACATACTTTCTGCCTGTTTCGTTTTTAAAGTACTGGCATAATTGGTTTTGCTACCAGGTACACAACAATGCCAGGGCATCTGTAACAAAAAACAAAAGTATTATTATTGTTGTTTTTAGTTTACATATTTTGTAACAAGAAGTAAAAGTATTATTATTTTCAGTTTGTTTTGTAGGTTATATTTATACTTGCCTTTTAAATTGTCGTTAAGAATCTTCTAAACTTAATGAAATTTCACTTATATTAATATTTTCTAATTGATTTAAACACAATTTACAAATAAAACATTCGAATAAGGTTAAAAAAACACTAAATTCAACAAACTTTACAAGCCTTCCTATATGAAATGTTAAATAAACAAAACAAACCACGGTCGGAGTGGTCGGACTACCACGCGTTGTTGCCAAATTTCTACTTCATGGCTTGGAAGTAAAGGTGGCTGTGCCTAGGCCATATATTTGGCCATTTAATATAATAAAATATAATAAAAGCGATAGCGGCTTTCGCTAAAAGATTTAATCTTTTACATATATCTTTACTATCCCAGCTTTTACTACAGCTGGTAACTGAGTTACCAGCTGTAAGTCAGTTCGTTTGAAGAGGTTTAGTCTCCGGACACTGGAACTCACTTCAAACATATTACCTGAAGTCAAATTCAATTTAATATTTAACATCACATTTTAATGACAACAATATGTACAATCTTTAAGAACTACATGTAATTTAAAGGGTTTTTACCCTGGTATTTTTGTGGCTCAGGCATTTTAACCTAGCAATTTTAAACCTGATGATGGACTGTTTAGTCCGAAAATGTTTCTTTTTTTGATGTAGCCCTTTTAAGGATTTTTTAAATAAATATACCCATTTATGAAGACTAACCTCTTTTTTGTGATACGTGGTATACAGCCAGCTACAGGAATTGTTTTCCTTGTGGATTTTGAATTAAAAATGATAAGTACTTATATGAAACCAAAATTATCTTTTATTCAAATTTTATAATGCGTTCACATAAAAAAAATCTGATAATTATGTAAGTAAAAGAATAAAAATAAAGTCACACCACTGTTATTTAGTTCATAGATAATCTTCACTATTAAATAAAAAAGTATAAAATTGGAACAACCTCGATTATTTGAAAATAATCAATAAAAAAATTTAAAATATTTGTTAAGAACTTCTTGGGTAGCCTCCAGTCAAGAGTTTCCTTTATAATGTTTCAAAAGTATATGAAATGCACTGTAAAAACTAGGCGACGACATACTTCGCAATTATATTAACTTAAAGGTACACAGGTATGCACCCTTACGGGAAAAAAGATTAATCATACCATTACATCATATCACATTTTAATGTTGAATATTTGATGGTCCCCTTTGGGTTATAAAACTGATGATCAACTTTTTCCCGCACTTATGCAGGCATATATACCTTTACAAAGGAAGTTGTACATAACTTGATCGTAATCCATATTTGCAAAGCATGGGTTAGTATATACAGTGTATGTTTTTTAAATAAGATCAGGGAA
This sequence comes from Diabrotica balteata, assembly GCA_918026665.1. Classification (NCBI taxonomy): domain Eukaryota; kingdom Metazoa; phylum Arthropoda; class Insecta; order Coleoptera; family Chrysomelidae; genus Diabrotica; species Diabrotica balteata. The sequence goes on from OU898284.1 coordinate 49,576,644, forward strand.
AATTTTTTCTGGATATTATAGAACCGTCTATGGCCATCATATATTTTTACTGCAATATATCACATTCTATGGCGCATGCATTCGCATGCACAGAGAAAAAAAGGAAGCAGAAGAAAATAAAAACAAGAAAAAAATCTGAGAAGCATTAAATTTAAGCTTCTCATGGCTCTATTTTCCTTGTTTTCTTTTCTTACCAATTTTTTTAAAGTAAATTATCAAACTTAAGTGTAAACTGATTTAAATGGGGTCCATGGTGTACTTTAGGGATAGTTAAGTATATAAAATTACTTTGGGATTCAACTGTTTATTAAACTAGACAGGTTAAAAATTACGTTGAGATAATAGAATGAGTAACAGCTCATATTGTCAATACTCTTGGCAGACAACAAACCTTATTCTCCAGGTTTTCTAATATCACAAGTTTTTAACAATTTTTCTCCTAAAAATGAAATTTTAGAAACGAAGTAAACAAGATTTTATCTGGTAAGTAAGGTTTCATTGGAATTATTAAGGAATAAAGAGTTATTTCGCTCTCCTGAAAATGACGTTATTAAGGCATGTTGCTCTCACAGTGACGATACACAATTTTTACAACGATCTTTGTAAATATTTTGTCCTGTTCCATATAATCAACAGACAAATAATATAATTCCATTCAAGTTTATGTGGTGATTATAGTTCGGAATTTTTTTTATTTTGTTTTTAGTATGAGAGTTGTTTTTAAAAGGCATGCAACAACCCTCTTGCAAATTCTCTCAATAAGGAAACTGTCAACAGTTATATTAAAAAAAATGTAAGCTATTTATTGAAAGCTTCACATCTATCAGCAATTTATTATATTATTAAAATGGGAAATAATGGATGTAATAAGATAAAAATACTTCCTCAGTATCTCCTCAGCTATTCATTCTCTTTCTCATGAGGTATAAACACATGTTCCAAGGTCAGGAAAAATATGATGCTGAGTTGAAGATGAAGGTAACTTCAGGACAATCAACTCTGACTTTAAAGATAAAACTCAATCAAAATTGTTCTTCCAGAAAGGGCTAAAAGATTTGATCAGATCTGGATTTTCCCAAAGATGCTGCTAATTTACATGAATTCTGACTCAAGAATAAAAAAGTATTACTACCTGAATTATCATATTCTAGATTCACATATGGTAAAAATAACTTTGTGCTTAATTTTACCCAAGAAACAAGTCTAGCTTATTGTAGTGTCATTAAAAATTAGATTGTTCAATTTAAAATACAGTATGAATCCACCCAAAGGTGTGTCTTTATTGACTCATTAAATAAAAAGAGTAGCTTAATACACCATATTGGTGGTTTTGCTGATTCTATTCTTGTTGTACATTCTGTTCTTGAAAAAGATATATAAAAACTTGACAATCATTCTTCAAAAACTTAAATATGAAGGCCATGATTAGGCTACAAGCTGGTTACATCAAATTCCATTTTTTTTTCTATGTCTATGGAGCAGTTGGAAAAGTTTCAGCCAAAATGATATATGAATGAACATTAACATGAACAATCAGCTAGTTGGCTGAAGCGCTACCAGTTTATAACAACAAATAGTTTCTAAAAAAAACTATTGGGAAAAACCAATACCCAATTTGTGACAAAAAGTGAGATCCTAGGACAAAATGATTTGGATTCAGCCCATCACAAACCATATAAATCAGTTAAAAGCCAATTTAAAATTTGTTTCTACAAAGTGCCAATAAATGAACATCTACAGGTTAAAATAATTTTCTATCAATAATTTTTTTAAACAAATTTCCAGATTGGACATCAAAAACTACAAGAAATGTAAAATGTAATATTTATTGCAATCAATTGTGCATTAATGATAGATTAAATTAAAGATTTACCATCTCTTTACATATTTTTTTATTACTTCACTCACCTGAGTTATCTTCATCTGGTTCATTCTTCAAGTTTCCAAGATCAATGGATGTAGTTAGCTGACTTTCTAGATCATATCCTTGCTCATCTTGAGCAAGTTCTTTCTTAATTTCAGCTTTTATTTCTATTTCTAATAAATACAAATTAATCAAATTGCTTACTAAGTTTTATTAGTTATCTTACCAGGTTTGTCATCTGGTTTATCCTTACAAGCTTCAATATTATTTGTTGATCTGTGTAACTGACTCCCTAAATATCTTTCACTAGATTCAAAAAAACCTTCCTTAACTTCAACTTTAAATTCCATAGCTAAAATATAAACTAATTAAAAATATTGGAAACATATAAAAATATGATGGGGTAATTTTAATACTAAGGGTAATAGGGGATGGTAAATACAAGCTAAAATTTGAAATATTTGTTATGTATGGCTTCCTACTCACTTTATAATGCTCGATAATGGTTAAGTAACTTTAAGGCAGCTTTATGCAGGAAGAATATAGTGTGGGCGGTGCCTTTGGGCTTTGATTTTGATTCATTCATAGATTATGCTTTGAATTTGATTTCAAGCTTCAAAAGCAAAGTCTTCAAGTGCTGACTGCTGAATACCATAGATCATAGTACATGTAAGGTAACTCCCATATAAAGTTTTGGAAGAGAGTTTCTAGCGCCAAATACGGACGGGCCGAAACTAATTTCATTTGGCGGCAAATTCAAAACGTAAATTCAGAATTTTAGGCGACAAATTCAAAAAATATGCTCTGAATTTTAGGCGCCAAAATTCAAAAAGTATGTTTTTAATGGAAAGTAAATATAGTCATAAAATAAAAAATAAAAACTTATTCTATGCCAGAAATATATCCTCTCTGTCCAAAAATATAGTATACACCTACACATTTTTATATATATAAATGTATAACATAATATCTGATACAGAGAGAGTATATATTATGGTACAAGAAAGTTTTTATTTAATATTTATGATTATATCTGTTTTCCATTACATTAACAAACCAAGTCTCAAAAATAACAAAATAAAACACAAACATCCTGACACTTGTTTATTTGTATAATTTTCTTTGGTAAAGTATTGGCAACATATCCTCCTCCTCCTCCTTACTTAAGCCCTTGTTAAGGTGTGGGTGGAGACACTCTAAATATTGTTAACTTGCTGTCTCCATTGGCTGCAATTTTGTACCAGATGAACAACTTCCTGAAGGGATTTTTCCACCAATCTTCATTTAATCTTTCCATCATGTTGTGAGATCGTCATTTTGATATACAAAATATAGATACCTCTATATTTATTAGCAATGGTTTGTAGTAAGTTCCATACCTTCTAAAATACTTTTCCTTAAAGTACCATATGTAGATAATAAAGTGTAAACCCTAGCATGTCTGCGATCTTGCTCTTCACAATGATTGGCATGTGACTCAATGTAACTGTTACTCAGAAGTAGAAGATCCATGAAAATCTAAAATAATGAAATATTATTAAAATTAAGAATGTATTGACTTTTTTTATAAAATAAGGCCAATTTTAGGAATGCAATTAAAAGAGTCATAAGAGTTTTTTTTATAAAATAAGGCAATGTTTAGGAATGCAGTGATAAGAGTTAAGAGTTTTAATGAGTTTAAAATCTATACAGTATATAAATATAAGATTAATGTTAGTTAAGATTGAAAGGTAAATTAACTACAAAAACAAAATAGTATAAAGTTTGTATTTACTAAAAGTTTGGTATAATTAGATGCTGTTCTTACCTGGTGCTTGTAAAAATAAACTCCTAATCCTCAGAATGTTTAATAGCCGTTTGTCCAATAACTTTCACCCATCAACAAAAAATATTCTTTGGAAATACTATACCATTTTGGTAATGTACCTTCTTCTTTAGCAGGTCTATTAGATATATAAAATTTGATGTATACTGTTTTTATCGTCTATTTCTAAAATTTGGGATACGGACTATTGTAAACAGTGTGGTGTAGAATTGTTTATTTTCCTCATAATAAATGTCAACCATTATGAAAACAAGTCCATTTCATCATTTCATTTTTTGGGTTTGGAAAACGAAATCGACTGTTTCTGTAGTCGGTGTAACCATGAACATAACATTTTTTTACCTTTTATTCTATTTTGTTCCATTTCTACGATGGTAAAACACAATTTTTACAATTAAGATGATAATAACCAAAACCAAACACAAATCTGAATTTGAAATATGGCGTCCCAATCTAAATTGATCTATCTAAATTAAATTTCGCCACAGCACATGCGTCTCCACCTCCCACCTAACGTGACTAGTAGCGCCGCCGCCATTAAGAACGGATGGGCCCATGCAAAACACTATCCCCTCCGTCCTATTCTACTTACACTACTATTGGGTATGTTAATTACTATTTATAACTGGGAATAAGCCACAATTAAAGATAAAAAATACGTTTATTGACGTTTCAATTTCCAATTCGGAAATCGTTCTCAAAATACAAACAGTAAATTTTTGAGTATTTTGAGAACGATTTCCGAATTGGAAATTGAAACGTCAATAAACGTATTTTTTATCTTTAATTGTGGCTTATTCCCAGTTATAAATAGTAATTAATTTACAATGCCACAAGAAAATAGCTTCAGAACAATATTGGGTATGTATTGTGACCATAGATAACTGAATAAATCTTAGAACATAAAATACACACAGTATATTTTATGTTCTAAGGAATAAATACTGAAATGAAAATGACAATAGCCGCAAATGTCAACCATGGAACAAAATCTTTCGGTTTGGCTGTGTTCGGACGCTTTTATATTGCATAATAAGTTGTATACTTCAAATATAAAGGGAGAAAGTTTTTAAAAATTACTTTTGATTATATTATGTCACAAAATACCCACAAAATAAAATAACCCACTAGCCCACTCTGCTTGTCAAGATAAGTACGCGCATCTCGTTCACGCAGACGGAATCAGCCATGTTTTAAACGAAATCAGTGTTGTTCAGTGAGCAATAAAAGTTCAGTGGTAGCGTGTGTTGGGATGTTTACTATTTGGGATTAGTGTTATTATATAAATCAGTGGTTCCTAAATGGTGGTCCCCGGAACCCTGTTCTTCGACTTTTCTTTTAATTAGAATTGTTGACATCGTTACTTCGATCTCTTTCTCCTCTTTAAAATGTTGGCTTTCCTTTATTTAATAAGACCAAGTTCATAGCTTAAATTACTTCAACCCATTTGTCTCCCCTTTTATCGTGTGCTTCTACTCTCCAAAGTATTGACTTTGCATTGAGGTCTTCCGCTATTAGTAACTTATCTTTCCTGGCTAGGTGGTTCGCTATATCGTCAACGTTGTTTTGATATCCCAATATTGTGTTCATTCCACTCTGTAAATCATAAAAATCGAAAATAGTTCCTATCTTTTTGCGTTTTAAAATATTAAACTATCAGACCTCAATAGTATGTTTATAATTGTTAAGTGCCGCTTAACACACTCTATGAGGGCAACGGGAAACCACCTAGAGCCTAATTTTCCCAAGAAACAATCATGGAAATGGCTGATAAATACAACGGCCTCGAGTACGGGCGCTCCTTAAATTGAGCAGGGGTGCTAAAAATCTCCCAATCAGCTAGAAACATGAACACATTTTCTAAAGAAAGAAAAATAGGTACATGGAATGTAAGAAGCATGTACGAACCAGGAAAAATTCACACCATTAAAGAAATGAAGCGTCTAAATATAAGTATCCTTGGAAAGTGAAATGAGATGGCCAGGGTCTGGAAAAGTAACTGTAGATGATCACATTATATACTATTCAGGAGAAGATAGCTCAAAACACAAAAATGCTGTAGCAATAATTGTGTCGAAGGAAACAGATAAAGCTGTAAAAATCGTCGTCCTATTTTCAGACAGGATACTGATGATACAAATACAATCAACAACAATCAATGTGAACATATTTCAAATATATGCACCCACACAAGACTATGAACAAGAAAAAATTGAAAAATTCTATCATGATTTAGAAGAAAAAGTATTAGCACCTACAAAGAAATACGATCTCAAAATCATGGGAGATTTTAATGCAAAGATTGGTGAAGGTGAACAGGAAGATATTATAGGAAAATATGGTCTGGGAATACGAAATGAAAGAGGAGATATGTTGGCATCTTTTTGTGTAGAAAAGCAATTAGTAATAACAAACAGAATTTTCAAACTTCCAAAACGTCGTCTTTACACCTGAAAATCACCAGCAGATACAGATGAATGAGTTGTTCGTAACCAAATAGACTTCCATATGTATAAATAAGAGATACAGAAATTCAGTATTAGCAGTAAAAACATATCTAGGCGCAGATGTATTAACAGATCACAATATTATAAGAAAAATAAGACTGAGTTTAAAAAGTTTTGCAAGGACGAATAAGCAAACAGCTACTATTGATAGAGAAAAGATGTTAAATGATACTGTAAAACAAGAAATAACTAGTATATTAAAACAAAAAATGAAGTTAACATCAAACAAAGAGGAAAGTACTGAGAAAAACTGGACGAGAATTAAAGACATCTTAAAGACTGTTCAAGAAACAAAATTGAGTGCGCTAAAAGCAAGAAAAACACAAGGGTGGATGACAGAAGAAATACTGAAACTTATGGATCAAAGAAGAGAAGTCAGAAATAAAGATAAACACGAATACAAGAGGATTCACGCAATAATCAGGCACAAGATAAGACACGCGAAAACACAATTTCATAGTAAAGAATGTAATGAAATTGAACAATATGAAAAGAAACACGATACATCTGCACAAGAAATTAAAAGAGGTCGCCGGAAACAAACAGAAACAAGTATCCCAAAGTTTAGAAGACAGAAACGGACACAGAATATTAGACATCAATTAACAGTTAAAAGAATGGGAATACTACATTTCTGAATTATTTAAAGATGAGAGAGTAGAACACTATACACCGATTATTATCAGGTCCATCTATAACAGAAAGTGAGGTTACACGTTCAATACAAACGGCAAAAAATGGAAACGCACTTGGTCCCGATGAAGTAAGTGCTGAAATACTAAAGTTTTTGGGAGAAAATGGAATTAAAGCTCTTTGTAATCTCTTTAACAGAATTTATGACATTGGGATATTACCTACTAATTGGTTAAAGTCGACATTTGTCACAATACCTAAGAAACATCGTCCAAAGACATGCGATGATTATCGGACAATAAGTCTGATGAGTCACGTTTTGAAGATCTTCCTGCGAGTAATACACAGCAGAATTTACACGCTGTTAGAGGACATAATTAGCAATACTCAATTTGGGTTTAGGAGTGGCTTGGGTACAAAAGAAGCCTTGTTTAGTATACAGGTGATAGTATAGTACAGATATAAATCAAAATGTGTACATTTGTGCAATCAATTTTGAAAAGGCTTTTGACAAAAGTCCGACATAACAAAATGCTAGAAATATTGGAAACAGCTGGATTGGACGATAAAGACCTACAAATGATTACAAATCTACACTTGCATCAAGTGGCAAGAATAAAGGTTGGACCAGAACTGTCGGATGAAATAAATATAAAAAGAGGAGTGAGACAAGGCTGTATATTGTCACCTTTACTTTTTAACTTATATTCGGAGGAAATATTTAAGGAAGCCTGAATGGAGACAACCGAAGGTATTATTGTGGATGGAGTAACCGTCAACAATATTAGATATGCCGACGATACCTTAGTGCTTGCTAATTGCGGAGAAGACCTTCAGAATCCTGTTCCTGGTTTTATTTTCAATTTTTTCCACATGTATTTAGTGCAGTGCAGTGTTTTGTTAAAACTTGTATGTAGATTATAAGAAAAATAAATTCTTATCACTGCATATCCATGATATGATAATAACGAAGGTAAATTTTAATGTTAGTTTTTTTAAATAGTTTTTTATTGAGTTTACTTTTACTACAAAAATTTTTAGCAGGTCATTGAAAGAAATTAATATTTAACATTAGATAAATATTTAAAAAATAATAATTTGAAATGGACATTTGTTTGTTAAGGCGCATACAGACTAGCACACGCATGCGGTGAGAAGCCACGCATATGCATGCGTACTCAAACCATTCGCGCTCAGAGCATTTGTTGAAATGAAATCACCGCAAATGTATACGTGTTCAAGGCGCTCCATCCATTCGTGAAAAAATGTCTGAGGAACTGCATATGGTTAGTGTCGCATTTGTTGTTATTAGTTCATTAAAAAAAACAAAGGAAAAATAGGCGATGGTGGACGACGCATTTATTTAAAAAGAAGAACCCTAAGAACACTACAAATGAAGTCTGATTTACTAGTAGATTTGGCATTAGAACCTAATACTGGACAATTTCAAAATTTTACACGTATGTCAGTAGAAGACTTTGAACGCCTTTTAAATGATATAGGTCCGTAATAAAGAAAAACGACTCAGTCTTAAGAAAAGCCATATCTGTTAAGAGGAATGTTTACTGATAACATTAAGATTTCTGGCCACAGGGGATTCTTTCACAAGTCTCCAGTATTTTTTCAATTTCTATTTTCAACCGGAATCTAAAAACCTGGTAGTCCATTTTTTTGCAGCATTAAAAATTTGACGAAAAAGTAGCACAGGTTCGTTAAAACCGCAATGCTTTATCTTCCATATTAACCGAAATAACCTATAAAGGTGTCCGAATTGGGACACCCTGTACTTACTGTAAAAACACAATACCTTTTCCTGTACCCACGGACTTCTTGCATTTGCTCCTTTGAGTCTTAAAAGACCCAAGTAAGCTGCTCATTTTCTTCTTCACAACAGCTGAATCTATATCAAGATTTCTTGAAATTTACCCCCATGCATCTTCTTTTTTTTTGTTTTTGAATAATTAAACTTATTTTTTGGATCCCATAATATAGGGTTTTCTTCATACAAATCTATTATTGCAAACATTGTTCATTTGACCACTGCATTTTATACATAAATCAATAAAATTAATAAAACTCACTAAATCAGAACTTGTCTTGCAAATGCAACAAATCCCTACGCTATCCGTCTAAACTGAGCGCGAAAGCACACGTATATTTCTTTGATGTGTGCGAAAAAACCGACACCACTCTGGCTCGCAGCATGTGTGCTCAAGTCATTCGCGAGAAGCAACGCATGCGACGAGAGGTTACTAAAGCGCCGTCCACATTTGCACACGTATGTGTATTCGTGGCTGCTCACCGCATGCGTTTGTAGGTCTGTACGCGCGTTAAGATATAACCGTATTATGTACAGTTAAATTTATGTAACGGCTTGTAATAAAAACAGCTGATTTCTAACAAATTTGTATTATTTAATTTCTGTCACCATCTTCCTATATTTTGGAAATAACAAAATAATTCCGACAAGAATGTAAATCGACCATATAAGTAAGTGTGCTTGTTTCTCGATTTTTACCTATGTATGAATTTTGGGTTTTTACCTATGTAAGATATAGGCTCGGATCACAATCCTGTAGTAGTCACATTAAGAATAAAACTAAAGATCATTAAAAAACACATACAGAAACAAATTGACGTGAGAAGACTGAATGAACAACATATAAAAGAGAAAACAATAGTGAACATCAAAGAAAATTTACAAAATATAGAGAAACTGAATAGAAATACTGATAACATAGACCAAAAATGGGAGAATATTAAACATGCCGTAATGTTGACAGGGAGAGAAAATTTAACACCGAAAGAAAAGAAACATAAAGAATGGATGAATGAGGAAATACTACAGTTGATGCGTGAAAGAAGGGTACCTACACAAAACAAATAATCCGATAAGATACAAAGAAACAGATAAACTGATAAAAAGAAAATAAGAGAAGCTAGAGAAAGATGGCTAAGTGAGCAATGCCAGGAGTTGGAACAATTGGAGCGAAAATATGACTTTTTTAATGTACACAAAAAGATTAAAGAAATGACAGGAAGGAGAAGAACAACACAGACAGGACAGATCAAAGATACAGATGGTATAATTATAACAGATTTACAACAAAAAATGAACCGATGGACAGAATACATATCACAACTGTTTGATGACAAAGATAGACAAGAAATCTCAAACTAATATACAGATGATACAGGGCCTGATATAATCAGAGAAGAAATAGAATATGCAATCAAACAAGCAAAAAGTGGTAAGGCCCCCGGTCCTGATGAAATTCCCGTAGAACTGCTCAAACTTATGGACGATGAATCTATTAAAATACTCCTAGATCTATTTAACACAATATATAGAACTGGAATAATACCTAGGGAATGGCTCCGTTCGACCTTTATACTACTGCCAAAAAAGGCAAATACAAAGGAATGCAACGAATATCGTACGATAGCTTTGATGAGTCATGCTCTAAAACTGTTCTTAAAAATAATCCATAATAGGATCTATAGGAAATTAGACGTAGACATCAGTAACACTCAGATGGGATTCAGAAAAGGGCTGGGTACAAGGGAGGCTCTGTTTGCAATGAACGTTCTCTTACAGAGATGCTTAGACATGAACCAAGAAATTTACGCCTGCTTTATTGATTTCGAAAAGGCCTTTGACAAAGTACAACATGAACCACTAAGACAAGTTATAATAAAGAAAAATATAGACAGCCGAGATATTCAAATTATATGCAATCTATATTGGAATCAAACAGCAAATGTCAAGGTTGAGGGCAAACTAACAGAAGAAATTCAAATCCGTCGAGGAGTCTGACAGGGATGTATCTTATCGCCACTTTTATTTAATCTGTATAGTGAAGCTATTTGTGAACAAGCACTCGAGGAAGAAGATCTTGGTCTGATAATAAATGGTGAGACGATCAACAATATAAGGTATGCTGACGATAGAGTTCTCCTAACGGGAACGCTAGTAGAACTACAACATCTCGTTCAAAGTCTCAATATATACTGTAACAGTTACGGCTTGAAAATTAATTAAAAAAAAAAAACTAAATTTATGGTAATCACGAAATCAAAGAACATCAGAGCTAATCTTGGAATAGACAATACAACGATTGAGCGTGTGCCCTGTTATAAATATCTAGGTGCTTGGATCACAGATACTGATCAAACAAAAGAGATTAGATGTAGAATAGAAATCGCTAGATCAGTCTTTAATAGAATGCGCAAACTCTTTTGCAATCGTGATATCAATATACAGTTACGAATACGAATGCTGCGGTGTTATGTCTTTTTTACCCTGTTATATGGAGTTGAGGCTTGGACACTAAAACAGTTGACCATAAAAAACATCGAAGCTTTCGAGATGTGGTGCTATAGGCGCATTCTCAGAATATCATGGATGAACCGCATCACTAACACGCAAGTACTCCAAACTTTAGACAAAAGATGCGAAATTCTAAATTAGATAAAAACTAGAAAGATGGAATACTTGGGGCACAGTGTGAGAGGTGAAAAGTACGAACTTTTAAGAAACATCATGCAGGGCAAAATTAGAGCAAAAGAAGTGTGGGAAGAAGAAAAATATCGTGGCTTCGTAATCTACGTGAAGGGTTCGGGTGTAGTTCGATTGAACTTTTTAGGCGCGCTGCTAACAAAGTCGCAGTGGCCATGATGATTTCCAATCACCGCTAGGAGTGGCACGAGAAGAAGAAGAATGAATTTTGGTTTTAAAGAGAGGTTAAGCATATTTGTCATTTTTTTGTATATTTCTTGAACCAATCTTCTCATATTTAAAATATCTAATTTTCCTTGTACCTACCTCGAAAAAAGATAAGGTGGCACCCTTTGATTTTCCTTTTCTCATCATTACTCTGGCTTTACTATTTTACTATCTTTACTTATCTATTTATGGCCAGCTAATTTCAAAAGAACTAATGATATTTCTAATGTGTTAAAGGATTTGACGACTACATTAGAGTTTTTTAAATGTTTTTTCAGAAGGATTCATCCAAACCATTTGAATCTTCGTCCAACGATTTTAAATAAATAGTTAGGAATATCTTTATAGCCGTCAGTAATAAAAATAACAAACATAAGAATATACTAGAGTGTAGAAGTAGGCAGTGACATAGTTAAAAATTATATGATTCAAAAGCGTTTTAAAAAAATCCGATCGTTTTTACATTTCAATGACAACGCTGCTACTAATGCGATTGACAAGTGATATAAACTTCGGAATGTCATTGATTCCTTATCTGAAAAATTATCTTTGCCTATGTGCAACCAAGGCTCGACATCACATAAAACAATATTTGCCGCTAAAACCTCACAAATGGGGTTAGAAGTTATTTATTTGTTAGTGTGGTATTTCTGGTTATTCTCTTTTCTGTTTAAAAATTCTAAGTTTAAAATCTACACTGGAACTGAAAATGACCCATCATGCGACTAAACTGCGAACCAGATTTAGGTGCAAGCAACAACATTCTAATGTGCTTAAAAAGGGAAGTACCCAGAAACTTTTTCTAAAAAATTAATTTTGATAACTACTACACCGCACTCAAAGTTGTGTCGGTTTTATATAACATGGTACCTAATTTATTCATTGGAAACTTTTGGAATAAATAGAATTAAATTTTGCAACTACCCAATGATGCAGAAACAAAGGAGTTTGTTCGAGGAACATCTGTGGAATATGCTATTAACTGCAATGTTGTAGATATAGCAAATTTCTTATAGAAAGACAACAAAAATGTTACGTCCTTATCATAATTTGTAGGGATTAATCCTAAAGATGAACCATCACGTTTTGATAGAAAACAAAAAGAGAATATAAAAATTAAATATTCTGTAATTGCGAAAGAATATAAACGTCACATAGGTGGTGTTGATTTACTAAATAGTATCACAGGCCTTTATAGAATTAGAATGAGAACAAACAATTGGCACATACGCTTGTTTTACCATTTACTAGATATCGGTATAATCAATGATTTGCTAGCTTATAAAAAAATGCACCCTATCATAGTCTATCATACCGAACAATAAGAAGTATTCAATTCAAAAAGTGAACCCTGATCAGAAACTTAAGCTGGTTTAATATAGAATCCAGCTTAGAATCTGTTCAATAGGAAACTAAATCTAAGAAAAATAGGGGTAATGTAATGCCGCTTTCACCCAAGGATATTCGACTTGACAATGAAGGCCATTTTTGCAAATAGAATTCTACAAGAATAAAGTGTAAATTATCTAATTGTCACTCAAAACATGTGTGCTATGTGAGAAGTGCTCAATGGCTTTGTGTTTCAATAAAAACAAAAATTGTTTTAAAATGTTTCATACACAATAAATCACACTTGTTTCTTGACCATTAATATATAGATTACATATTTTTACATACAGGGTGGTGAACCGTCAAACGGGCCATAGGAAACTCAATGAGAAATTCTAAATTGTTGAATTCTTGCTTCCCTAATTATTTTACACCAAAAGTCATCACAAACTATTTGTAGAGGACTCAAATATTTATCGAAAACAATTGTTAAAATTGTTCTACGACTTAAACGTATTCCAAAATTTTTCTAAAATATAATACATTTTTCAGGCCACCCCTAAAAGTCAGGCCAGACGCCGTGAAAAGAATGTGTATTAAGTGTTGCGTTTTGTCATATTGACGTTTCTAATATTTGACAATATTTAAATCAACTATATTATATTTATCTATGATTTAAATGGCCAAAATTTTGTGATTTATTATTTAAAAGAAAAATTAAGTTGATTAAAAAATGTACTCAGTTAAGGAGAAAAGAGCAATAATAAAAATGTTTTATTATAACATTTGTTATAGTTTAGAAATTATCGTATATTATTTAGGAATAAAGATCACAGTAACAGTATATTAGAATTCATTGAATTGTTGTATAACTTAACTTAACATGGAATTAAATTTTAGTGTATTGGAATATCTTACGTTAAATAAAGATCCGGTAGTGACAGGAAAAGGTTCGCGCTATTGCTTGAATACAACATTATGCAATTTTTCGTCAACTGAGTAGGTACATTTCATTATATTGATCGATTTGCAAACAATATAATTTATTATTCACAAAGTAATATTGTTCAGTTTTTTTTATAGTAGTAGTATTTAGTAAAATTCATTGTTTATAATTTAATTATAAAATAAAAAAATTTGACAATTCAAATTGTCAAACATCTGACATAATATGATAAAACACAAACGTTATAATATATTCTTGTATTACGTGTGGCCTAACTTTTAGGGGTGGTCTGAAAAATCTATTATATTTTTGCAAAATTTTGAAGTACATTTGATTCGTAGAACGGTTTTAACATTTGTTTTTAATTTAGAATTTAGTCCTCTACAAATAGTTTTTTATGACTTTTGATCTAAAATAATTAGGGAAGCAGCAATTCAACAATTTAAAATTTCCCATTGAGTTTCCTATGGCCCGTTTGACGATTCACCACCCGGTATACATAAATTGGAGGTGCAATTGGAGAGTGCTTCATCAGTTTGAGAGATTGTACCACCTGTATCTTACTCTTTGCATTTGTTTACTTAGTAGGTACCCAGAACTCACGTAGGGGTTGGTATATATAAGATACAGGTGGTACAATCTCTCAAACTGAAGAAGCACTCTCCAATTCAGCTCCTGATTATTCTGAAATAGCTAGACAAAACATGCCTAGAGTTCTTAGAAACTCGAAGCCTTCTACTCCAAACATTAGCCAATCCTAAAGAAAAGCCCTAAAAAAGCTTCGGATAAATCAAAGTCTTAGTCATTCTTCCGCCGATAAAGGAAACTTCTTACATTCATAAACTCTTAAATCTCATCGATGCGCCAATATAATATAAACTAATTTCTAATAATCCAACAACCTCCTTTTCTTTTGACGCAAAACAAACTTTTTCTCGTGAAAAGTCTTATAGAACGCCTCGATATATGGCCTACCTAAAATTCACAAACCCGATATTCCTCTACGTCTCATTGTCGGTGCACACAACTTCCTACAGAACCATTGGCAAAATACTTCAACTAAACTTTACAACCTCTCGCCGAAAATCATCATTCGTAAAAATTATTTTCATTTTATCGAACTTTTTAAACAATAACCTATCTCATCCTCAGACATTCTAGTAAGTTTTGACATCGTTTCAGTCTTTAAAACCATTCCTATAGACGATATCCCAAACAATCTGGAAACTACATACAGTATCCAACCAGACCGCTTATCTACCATTAAATCTTGCATGTCCAACACTTATTTCATATTTCAAAGTCAATTCTACATATAAATGATGTCCCAATTGGCTCCCTACTCTCTCCGGTAATTTCCAATATCTTTATGAAAGACTTCAAGACCCTTGCACTATCCACATCAACGCTCAAACTCACACGTTGTTTACGATATATTCATCATTTGGCCGAACGGGTAGGATACTTTGGTATGTTTCCAAACTCATCTGAATGATATGGAGATAAAAACTAACTCACTCCCAGCGTTTCTCAACGTTCTCATAAAGAAAAACCAATCCCAAGGTTTTCATCATTCTGTTTACCAAAAGCCCACCCAAACCAATTCCCCTCACCCACCTTCACAAATTAATTCAGTAATTATTGTCCTGGTACCCATATCAACAAGCATTTGCGATCATTAAAGTAGATCAGGTAAGCTCTCTTCTTTAAAACAAGCTATCATCCAAAGGCACACCTTTATCATGCTAAAGCTTTTCTTCTTTACCTTAAAAGGTGTTATTGATAAAATCTTCAAATCAGGAGGAATAAAGATAATTGTAACAACTTTCATTTCTTGTCCGATCAGTCACAAACATTCCAAATGAACAACACAGGGTTTATGAAATTCCTTGTGCAGACTGCCCCTGATCTTCCATAGGCTAAAACAATCGTAAAATTTAAAATACAGTTTATAAATATTCCAGTTTTATTCGCAATTCCGATTTAATTTCAGCGTTAGGTCAACATCGTCTTTATACTGATCATAAATATTATTTTGAAGACCGTTTTTATAAACCAAGAATTATCCGAGAATTGTCTCAATAAAAGACATGATGGCACTCGGTTGCCTTCGATATTGAGACCACTAATAAAGAAAAGATCTGCCGCTCCAAAGGAAGCTCAGAAGACTAAAACTTCAGAATCCCTCAAGAAAACATCAGACATTTGTAGAAACAGTATTTCCCAAGAAAATATAATTGAAAGCTTGCTTAATAAAATATACCAATTAAGGGTTATCCTCGAAAATTGTAACGGTAAAAGTCAGAGGGATATCTATTTCAAAAATATCTTTCTTAACGAAAACAAAATTCATTCACGAAGAATATTATAAACGTCATCTTGTATTAGAGGTTAGCTTTATACCTACCTTATATAACCCCCTATGGTGAAAAGTCTTGGGTCTATAGAATAAAGCGAGCGGGCGGCCTTCTATTCAGTGCGGTTTTGAGGTAATTAGAATAATACGAGTATACCAGAGTAATATTATTTATTAAATAATTAATTCACAACTTAGCAAGGGTACATACAGGTAATTGTCCTGTCCAGTACAATTGTCTTATAAATCATAACAATCAAATCGAAGACAAACTTTTATAAAATTTTATTACAAAATAATGTATAACAAGATATTTTGAGGTCACAGTATTTATTTTTTATGTCTTATATTTTTTTTTGTTACTTTTTTACCAACAAATTGGGTTTTTAACGTAGATTACAGTTTGATGATAAATATTCTGAAATGGAAAATGTTGAGATGTGGCGAATAAAAACATTCATGAAATTAAAATGAAAGGATTTACGTCTATTAGTAGTATTTATAAAATTAGTACTTGAAGCCCAAATCGCGGGAGGAATATGTGCATCAGTTTTCAAATATTTATTATTTACGATATAATTTCTAAATTGAACCACTTTCACTTCTTTAGGTAAAAATGTATCTGTTTTGACAACTAAATAGGTAATTAGACAAAATACTGAGTATTATTAATTTCAAAACAGGAGTTTATAAAGAATTGGAAGGAGGTACTCCGGGCCCAGTTGAACGGTCAAGCTTATTCCAGTGGAAGCAATAAGGAGGATTATTTTTATGTTTTAAAAAAGTAAAAAAATACTTAGAGGTTATGGCAACAAATATCCAGTTATTCGTTTATTTTTACCTAATCTGTATTATGTACACTGTGAATAATTTCTAATCAGTTTTTTTGGTGTGAACAAGTAGTAGATAGATAGAGATATAGATAGATAGATAGATAGATACATAGATAGATAGATAGATAGATAGATAGATAGATAGATAGATAGATAGATAGATATGTTTATGTTTATGAATAATTTTTTACATAGCAAACACGTAGTGTTTGCTACACAGTATAAATAAGTCGCTTATAACTAAGAAATAATACAAAAACACATAATATAACACACAATGAAAAATAGAAATATCAAACAAATATAGTAATATATTACATAAAACTCTAAAATCATAAAGTTATCATTTTTTTAAGAATTCTAATTTTTGTAAATACTGCATGTTTAAAAACATAGATTGTTTTTATTTACAGGGTGAAATAATATAAAAATTTAATTCAATTTATCGGCATTGCGATTGGTAACATAAGAAAAAAGGCTTTGAACACTCGTGGAAGAAGTCAGTACAGGATCATCTAATTCTTACTTACTTGCCTTACTTAGAGCCTGAGTCATTCAGTAGTAATGATAACATCTCAGATCGTGATGATGATGATATTGGTAGCTCCAGTGACCACCACCCTATTAGAGACGATAGTAGTGATGAGGGTGACATTGTTACTGACCTCGATTTGCAACCATAAGAGGATATGTGGTGTGATACCACAACAGATATTCCTGATTTTCAGTTTGCTGGTAATGCTTGCTTTGCTTTCCTGATAATGCTGGTAGTGGTATCCAATATGTGTTTAAAACTACACCGACTGTAGCCGTATGTTTTGAAAAGTTTTGGGATGATGACGTTATGAAGACGATTGATACTTCTATGAATGCCTATGCTGACATTTTGAAGACTACCAGAGACCACACCGACGAATTTATAGATATCTTATATACAAAAGGCTAAGCCCTTTTCTTGTGCGCAATACTCCTAAACGGTGATAGATAGGAGAATAATTTATTCGAATAATTAAACAAATTGTTGAGTAGATTCTCCCAAAGGTTTCAAATTTAAAAAATTCGAACCGGTTTTTGAGAGAGAGAGAGAGAGAGAGAGAGAGAGAGAGAGAGAGAGGGCTATTTGAAGGCCTCAAAAGCTTTTGGAGTTTCAAAAGTTAGCTTAGAACGATATGTGAAATCAGACAAGACTCCAGAAGAACTTGTCGGGATATCAATTGACCGCCGGCCTATTCTTCATTTGGAATTAGAAAATGAGTTGGTTGAGTATGCCCTAACTATAACCTAACTAAGAAATGGTTGTAGCTCTTTCTGAAAAGGCATCCGACGCTTTCAATGCGTACTCCTCATAGAATGTCATGTTCTAGAGTAAAATATTTTACTTCTAAAAAGCTTACTAACCCTGCACAACGTATATTCAATGTAGACGAAACGGGCTTTACAATTGTTCAGCACAAACATAGCAAAATAATTTCCATGAGAGGGAAGAAGTAGGTTTCGTCACTTACTTCAGCAGAAAGGAGCAAGCTGATTATTGCTATTACTTGTATGAATGCTGCAGGAGTTTCCGTACTACCATTATTAATATTCCCTAGAAAAAATATGAAAACAGTTGATGTTAGGAGCTCCCACTGGAACAGTCGCAGAATGCCATGTATCAGGTTGGGTACAGGCCGATATTTTCACTAGATGGCTGCAACACTTCATAAAATTCACTAAACCTTAAGCTGCAGACCCTGTTCTTCTCGTCCTTGATAGTCACTATTCTCATACGAGAAACGTTGCTCTAATAGATTTGGTCAAACAGAATCATGTGACGATTATATGCCTCCCACCACATTCTACACATAAAATGCAACCGTTGGATGTTGCTTTTATGTCACCGCTGAACACTTACGATGCACAAGAAATAGAAAACTGGCTTAGAGAAAATCAGTTGAGTGTTGTGTCGCCTTATGCCATTGCCAGTATTTTTTGTAAAGCGTATAACGAAGCTGCGACGATGGAAATATCTTGCAATAGTTTCCGAAAAACTGGACTGATCCCTATTTGCCGCCATATTTTTAGGGACTTTAAATTTGGAATTCAAGAGCACTTAGAATCATAAAATCAAAGGGACGAACAAATAATAGAACCAAACCATGAACAACCAAATCATCCAATTCGAGAACATAGTACTCCTAGTCCACCACTACCTCATCAACAACTTGTTTCTCCGAAAGACATCTGTCCAATCCCTACATTCTACAAGAGAGAAACCACATGACAGATCAGGAAAGGCTTCAGTAATTACTCTAACACCCTTCAAAGAAGAATTAGAGCAAAGTTTATAGAAAAAAAAAGCAAAAAAAAACGAGTACCCCAGCTAAACTTGGATTGTGTATTTGCTTCAGAAAAAAACAGTTCAACAAAAGGTGTTGGATAAAAAAACAGCAACGCCCGAAGAAGAAATAGCAGATGACGACGTAGGTCAACCTTCTACATCAAAAGGCAATCAAGAAGGAAGCGGAAAGTTTCTTCAAGTTCAAGCTCAGATAGCAGTGACGACTTTCCATTATCAACAGATTCCTTCAACAGATCTTATGGGGATTCGATCAATCAGAAGATTTATCAATATCAGCTAAATACAGTTACATATGGTACTGCAGCTGCTTC
This sequence comes from Diabrotica balteata, assembly GCA_918026665.1. Lineage (NCBI taxonomy): Eukaryota > Metazoa > Arthropoda > Insecta > Coleoptera > Chrysomelidae > Diabrotica > Diabrotica balteata. The sequence continues at coordinate 49,596,315 of OU898284.1, forward strand.
ATTTCTTTCTACTAGATGTCTTCTACAACTTTCAATAGAATCTGTCACAGAGTTTCCTGAAGGATCGAAGATAATATCTTCAGATTTCTATGTAGATGATCTTCTAACAGGATCTGATTCTTCTTCGGATCTTTCACGTTTATGCTCCGAAATTACTACCATTCTTGATCGTGGTTGTTTTCCACTTCGTAAATGGGTTTCTAACAATCCTAACATCATCGATGGTATTAATTCTTCTTCTATCTCTTCTACTGATTCTAACTTTCTTCGTATTGGAGAGATAACGAAAACGTCAGGTATTCTATGGTGTTATGAGTCAAATACCCTCATGTATCGTATAAATGAACCTACATCTAATTTGGTAACTAAACGTTCAATCCTTTCTTCAATTGCACAAATCTACGATTCTTTGTGTCTTCTTGCACCTTGTGTAATAAAGGTAAAAATATTAATTCAAAAATTGTGGTTGGAGCAGTTGGATTAGGATCAGTCAGAACCAAATAGCATTTATATTGAATGGTCATCATTCAGATGCCAACTTTCTTTTCTAAATGAACTTAAGATAGTCCGCAATTTCAAATGCCGAGAAGCTATTAGGCTTGAGTTGCACGAATTTTCTGATTCTTCAGAACAAGCTTATGGAGCTTGTATATATGTTCGTAGTGTTAATTCTTCTGGAAGTGTTTGTGTCAATCTTCTTTGTGCAAAAAGCAAAGTTGCACCTCTTAAGAAAATAAGTCTTCCTCGACTAGAACTTTGTGGAGCTCTTATTCTTTCTAGGTTAGCCGTCAAGGTTATTGATTCATTGACTATTTAATTTCATGATATGTTTTTCTAGTCAGATTCCACTATGGTTCTTGGAAGGATCAATACACCACCAAACGTTCTTAAAACATTTGTTGCAAACAGAGTGTCAGAAATTGTCTCCAATACCAATTCCAGCAAGTGGTTTCATGTTGGTACAAAGCAAAATCCTGCAGACTTACTCACTAGAGGCCTTGAACCTTCACTTCTACATTCTTCTAGCTTGTGGTGGGAAGGTCCCAGTTTTCTTTCTATCGTTTCCTTTGACACACCAATTAAACCTGTTCAATGCAATAAAGATCTACCTAAGGTAAAGATAGAATCCATATCAATGAAAATATCACCTACTATAGAATTACTTTCTTTTGAGCGTTTGTCCAATTTCAGCCGCTTGCAGCGTAGTTTAGCATATTGCTTTAGATTCATTCATAATGTAAAATGCTCGAATCATTCACTTAGACAGTTTGGTCCTCTCTCGTTTAAAGAATTGCAAAATTCCGAAATATATGTAGTTAAAGTAGTTCAAAATCAAGCCTTTCAGCTTGAAATTCAAACACTGTCATCGAAGGGAATTCTCCATACTAAGTCTAACATAATTTCTTTACATCCTTTCATCGATAATGATGGTCTTCTTCGTGTAGGAGGTAGACTTAGAAATTCATTGTTTAGTCAGGATAAAAGACATCCTGTCCTACTTCCTTCCAGTCATCATGTTACCAAACTTCTTTTAGGGACATTCACATTCGATCATTACATTGTGGTCCTCAGCAATTGTTATACCTCATGAGGGAACAATTTTGGCCAATTCATGGTAAAAACACTGCTAAGGCTGTTGTTCGTAACTGTGTAACTTGTTTCAAGGCCCATCCTTCTTCTATTAATCCAATAATGGGTGATCTTCCTGCAGCCCGTGTACAGCCTTCATTTCCTTTCGCTATTACTGGGGTCCACTATGCCGGTTCGTTTCTTCTTAAGGACAGGCGAGGACGTGGCTGTAAGACTTATAAGGGATATGTATGCTTATTTGTATGCCTCAGCACAAAGGCCTTACACTTGTAACTTGTATCAGATCTTTCAACTTAAACTATTTTGTCAGCATTAAAACGTTTCATTTCTCGCAGGGGCAAACCCACTCAGCTGATGTCAGATAATGGATCAAATTTTACTGGTGCATTCAATGAACTCAATGCATTTGGTGAATTTTTAAAATTAAATAAAGATAAAATTAATGATGAATGCAATCATAACCAAATTTCTTGGAAATTTATTCCATGTTATACTCCTCACTTCGGTGGTATTTGGGAGTCAGGGGTCAAATCAATGAAATCACATATGAAAAGAGTTTCCTCCAATTCTTTACTGACTTATAAAGATTTTCAAACAATTCTTGTTCAAATAGAAGGAATACTAAATTCTAGACCTCTTTCTCCTCTTTCCAAAGATCCTTCTGATTTAAATCCGCTAACACTTTTTCAGTTCTTAATTGGCCAACCAATCAACTCAATTCCTGAAGTAGACTTATCCAATGAAAAGGAAACTCGTCTACAGTTACATGAAAGGCTCCAGTTCCTTCAACAACATTTCTGGAAACAGAAATTTAGAATATATTTACATAGAATATATATACATCAAAGACAGGCAGCTACCATCCAAGAAATGGCTTCTTGGTCGAGTAAGAGATCTTCACCCTGGAAATGATGGCGTTACTAGGGTTGTATCAGTGCAGACTTCCAATGGTGTTCTTCGGAGGGCAGTGTCAAATATATGTCAAACCTCTTCCGGTTGAAACGGACAAATAATGTGAAAGTGCATTTTTAAGAGAACTCTATTTTAGCTTATATATATTTCACCTTATGTATGTATATTTTACCTATGTATGTATATTTCACCTTATGTATGTATTTCTTTTTTGTTATAATGTAAATTGTTTAGAAAGTTACCCCTTTCAAGGTGGGGGGCATGTTTAGACTTCAAATTACACGCAAACTAGTGAAAAATTGGCACATTGTAAATGTCAGAATAAATTGTTCCTTTCAAGTTGACAAACGTTTTTCATTTTGTCAAAGTTTTAATTAATTTGTTCAAGTTTATTTCAACAAGAAGTTCATAACCAGCACAAAATATACAGTCCAACCTTTATGGTTTCTTCTAATCCCTTCAAAGGTACCTGTCTCAAGTTTAGATACCTGGCTATCCCAAATTAGGGTACCTTTTATTTTTAATATTAAATGTGGCAAAAAAAATTAAATGTATTTTTTTGGAAAAATATATGTTTTATTCGCTTTATTTTTTTTTTGTTGTGTTCTAGAAATATTAAATTTAAGTTTTTGAAATAAATGTTTTAAAAACTTTTGAATATTCTCTTTATATTTATTTTTCAAAAAAGTGTCTCAAATTTGGTGGCTTTCGTGGCACAGCGTTTTAATTCGGGACGCCCGTCGACTCGGATCTCAGTCATGAGCATACAAAGAAAAACACAGCCGACTCGGATCCGAGTCGTGAGCAGTGAACGACTTAACCCTTTCGCTGCGTAAAGCGCACATACGCGGCCTATGTATATGGCGATTTCCATATACATTTAAAATCGACTCAGTTTCAGAAGATCAAGAAAACTTTGTCCGCATTTTATTAAAGGTCACTTCTATTCATAGGTGGCGTCGCGGCTAAGTGAATCGTGGATACGTTTGCAAAGCTATTCATAGGTGGCGTCGCAGATCAGTTACTCACATAGTTAGGTTTTCAAATGTGTTGTCGTTTCAAACTGTTTAGTGTGATTATAAGTTTAATAATTTGTATAATAATGGCCGATTTAAATAAAGCCGGACCTTCAGGCGTAAAAAGACCGTGAAAGTGAGAAATGAAAAAAATCTGAGTGTTGAGGAATTGATGCAGTTTTTATATAATTCAGACTCTGATGTAGATAACTGTAAGTAAATAAATGTAGTAATAAACTTGAGGTCTGATATTAATATTTTTAGTTGAAATTGAAAATGTTTCGGAACACTCTTCTGGAAGTGATACTGAGGATGATGTATTACAGAACGAGTTAAATAATACCGTTGTAGATAATCCTGACGTATAGATTACAGACAATGAATGGACCGTAACAACTAGCGGTATGAAACAAATTCCATTTACAAAAAGAAGTGGATTGTTAGTCGATAGTCCTGGTGATAGTGCGTACGATTGATTTAGGCTGTTGTTTGACGATGACCTTTTAAATATGATTGTCTTACAAACTAACAGTTATGCAGTTGAAGTTTTTTCTACCAGCAAAGGATGTGACCGTTCAAGGATTTACCTATGGAAGGAATTAACAATATCGGAAGTGCTAATATTTATTGTATTAACCTTCCATACAGGAACAATTCAATTGCCTAGCATACAAGACTACTGGAAGAAAAATAGATTATTTTCGACTTGTTTTTCTTCATACATGAGTAGAGACCGCTATTTGCTTCACGCGATGCCTTCATTTTGCCGAAAATGTAAAAGAAAATGAACCAGTTCCAGTAGATCGACGATATAAGGTCCCTTGCTAGATCATTTTAATAACAAAATGAAGACGGTATACTATCCAGGAAAGTATTTATCTCTAGACGAATCTATGATCTTGTGGAAAGGAAAACTGGTATTCAAGCAATATGTTCAATTTAATATTTTAACTTTTATGTATGGCAACACTGTAACAAATAAAGTTTGCCTGTCATTTTTTATGTCAAATGTCGGAAGACATATATCCTCCATATTTGTTTCTTTTGTACACACAACACAATGTAATATAACATTTGTAGCAAGAGAATACACACGCTAATTTTGTGTCTATCGATGTCTATTTTTTTCCACCTTAATTTCCAATAAAAACAATTCAAATTTAACCAAAATATCTCCCTAAGAAACGACATAAGTATGGAGTAAAGCTTTATATGCTGACAGAAGCCGATTCAACAATTTTGAATATCCGTATATATGCTGGCGCAGGTGATGCAGCTGCTGGTAAGTCTCATACAGAAAGAGTGGTGCTACACCTAATGCGTAATTTTTTTGACCATGGACATTCGCTTCATATGGACAACTATTACAATAGTTATAACTTGGCCAAATTACTACTGGATAAAAATAGTTTTTGTACGGGCACTCTGAGAAAAGATAGCAAAGGCTGTCCAAAAACGTCGTAGACGCAAAGTTAAAAAAAGGCCAGGTCAAAAGTATGTACCTCAACAACGTAATGGATGGAAAATGGCGAGACAAAAGAGATATCATTTACATTTCAACTGAATATAAAAATTAGATGGTAACTGTAAGAAATAGACCAGGGGATAAGAAAATTAAACTACTGCCAATCATTAAATATAATAAATATATGGGCGGAGTAGATCTTCAAGGCCAAATGTCTTCTTATTATCCGCCGACACGCAAAACTTTATGTTGGTACAAAAAAATTGGCATACATCTGTTTTTTACAATTTGCAAGAGATTGCAACCTGTCAATTATTTTAAGTTGTTTTAATATATCTGCCTCATTTATTTCAGATGCAAGTTGAAGTGTTTGTCTCACTGGAATGCTGAGGAGAAGACCACGCTTCTCTCCATATTCAACAACTTATCCAATAAAGATGAACAGGATGTTTTCTTGCAAGGCCTTATGGATTGTACTGTCCCTAAGCGGCGATTACCCGCTGATAAAAACAAAAAGCCTAAATCTAAGACAGTGACGTACGATTTACTTCTCAATGGCAGTATAGTTGTTATTTGTAAAAAAGGATTTTTGGCGAGCTTTGGAATCACAAAGAAAAGATGTGAGCGGTTCTAATCTGCTTCATAAACAGCAAACTTCTCTTGATCGACGCGGGAAAAGTAGGAGTTGTAATAAAATACCAACTGAACTACTTTCGGAAGTACATAAACACATTGCTTCGTACCCCACTAAAACAGCTCATTATACTTCTCACGAAATGCAATATCTTGATTCCACACTTAAGGTGCAGAAAATGTACGACATGTACAAAGTTAAACACGCTGATCATAAAATTAGTTACGAATCATTTTGGAGATACTTTAAAGAAAATTTTGATCTCAAATTCGGCCAACCTCAGCAGGATACATGTGTAAATTGTATGAGTGAAGAATTATCACTAATTAAAAATAAATTTTTAAATGACAACGCAAAAAGAGTGGCTCTTGCTGAGTTGCTAGTTAATAAGCGAAGGAGCAAAAAATTTTATAATTACCTCAGAGCAGAACGGGAGGATAAAGACCAAACAACTGCCGAAATTGCAATAGATTTCATGGCAAATATATCTTTACCTATTAAACCTGTGCAAGATCTCTACTATTACAGAAAATTGACAGTTAGTGTTTTCGGAATTCATAATTTGAAAGATGGAACGATGATCTGCTATGTTTACCACGAAGGAGAGGGTGGCAAAGGCCAGAACGAGGTTTTAAGTCTTTTGAGTAATTATATTGAGACATACATTTTATGTGACCCTCACGTAAAAAAATTGAAAATTTTTGCTGATAACTGCGCTGGTCAAAATAAAAACCATCCTACGCAAAATTTATCGTGACAATGTTGAACTAGGTAAATTTGACAGCGTTCAATTGCTCTATTCGATTAGGGGTCACTCATACATGCCGTGTGATCGAGATTTTGCCTTGATCAAGACGAAGCTAAAGAAAATTGACAGGCTGTATCTAATAGAAGAAATTCTTAATGTGATAATGAGTGCTTATAAAAACCCGTCAAAATTTCGAGTACACGTGCTGAGACACGATGCTTTTCTCGACTTCAGTAATTGGTGGCCATGTTATTATAAAAAAAACATATCTTAGTAACTCATCCTGTGGAATAAAAGTTCCCAAGGAAAGAAAAATAAGATTTCAAATTTCAACTTACCTTCACATGAAATGCGATAGAGCGGAACCTGGCATCCTCACATGCAGTGAGTTCATTAATGTTGCCATATCCCTATTAACACACGACGTCCTATGGACGTCCAATATACGTCCAGTTTTGGTCCGGACGTCCCTGGACGTAAAATGGACGTACTATGGACGTACGAAGTGGGATGTACTTTGGGTGGACTAAATACGGACGTTCTCTGAACGTCCGTACTCGGACGTTCCCTGGACGTCCATACTCGGACGTTCCCTGGACATCCGAACTCGGACGTTTTCTGGACATCCGACATTTACCAATTATGGGATCAAATAGCAAATATTTCAATAAAATAAAAAATTATTTACGTTAATAAAATAATTAAAAGCAAAAAGGTTCAATCATGATTAATTAAAAATTGTATACTTTAATATATCCAAAACATGTTTTTTTTAAGGTAAAGTGTATAAATATTTTATTTCTATAGAGCGTTCCACGTTAAGAAAATAACATTGCGGAGATAGGGCCATGTATTTCATATGGACGATAAAATCGCGGCGTTGCCACGACAAACACAAGCACGATTCAGGATTGTATAATTTGTATTTTCGTTTCCACAGACATTAATTAAATTAATGTTTTTTAACGTAATTGACCAAAAGTGCCCATTCGAAAAAAGAGATGAAAAGTAGGGAAATTATTTTAATTTAATAAATAGTATTTACAAAAGATAATTTTATTTTACCTTATTTTAATTATAGTAACGACAGTTTATTTGTTTTTCGGTAAGAATACCATATACCATGAATCATAGAAATCAGTAGAAAATATTGCTTAGTTAAATCATGTACTTTGCCGGCTATTAAAAATTTAAAAGCAAATAAACGGACCGCTTGGAATGCTTATAACTAATTACTATAATAATTGAAACTTAAAATAATACGGTGTGCGTTGTTATTCTAACTTTACAGTTAAATATTAATTTAAAATGGAATTTTCAATTGTTTGGAAACAAATTGTTTTAATTGTATTTAATTATCATCTAAACTTAAGTGGTGAAAGTGTTAGCAGTTTAACCGATAAAGTAAGTGCTATGACAGGAGTAAGTTTTAGTACTATTTTTAAAATACGCAAAGAAGCTGCGGAAGGAGCACTAATGCCCATAAAAAAAAAACAAGAAAACGTACCAAAAGTAGAGTGAACAACAGAAACTTCGCTTACGATGCAGTAGTTCATACGTGGCTATGTGCCATCGTGCATAGTATTTTCTTTCAAAATTTACCGCCGACATTGAACACAGTTTTTACACTAGTTAAAAAAGACAAAGATTTAGCAAACATGTCACGCACAACAATGTGGAGAATACTCCATGAAATGAACTTTGTTTTTTGCAACCGAGGAGTAAAGTCAAGCATGATTCAATAGCCCGATATCCTAAAATGGAGGCATCAGTATTTGCCTGAAATAAAAAAAATTCGTTCTCAAGAATACACCGTCGTTTATTTGGACGAAACTTGGGTGATGTTGGACATAGTATTTCCAAAGAATGGAAGGATGTCTCAGTGACGTCAACCAGAGATGCGTTTGTTAAGGGGTTGTCAACAGGCCTTAAACAACCAACACAACGAGGCCCCCGATTTGTTATAGTGCATGCAGGTAGCGAATTGGACTTTTTAGAGATGGTCCTTTTTGGTTTTTAGCTAAAAAAAACTCAGCGGACTATCATGATGAGATGAATGGTCCTATATTTGAACAATGGTTTAAGAAAAAGCTGCTTCCTAACCTTCCAGAGAAAACTTTTGTAGTGATGGACAACGCTTCGTATTTCAATTCTCTGTCAATTAAAGAAATAGGTATTTATAATGCATTATTTTGTATTCAACTATACATATCCTTTTATTAGTGAAATTAATTAACTACAACTACACAGTGCTGAATACGGCTCTGATTAGAATGAATCTTATATCGACACTCTAATACCAACGCATGCCTGAGAATTTTGGCAACACTGATCTCCATAACGTAATGTTATTTTCTTAACGTGTAACGCTCTATAGATAATTCGTTTCAATTGTTTTATTATTCTAGTTATCACGATGATTATATGTTTGCTAATTCTAATAAGTAAAAATATGATTTTTATCAACAAGATGAATCTTGAAATCATTTTTCAAAGATGAACAAGTGGTAGGATATATTCCGGCTGAACAAAAATGATGATGATGTTAATTGTCATTGTCTATTAAACAAATAGCACAGTTTAATTATATTATTAATGCTTTAATAAACGAAATAAAAGAATTCTATTTAAGCAGTATACAGTGCATTGGTTTTTTGATGCTTGGCTTTGTGGTTGTAGTATATTGTTAAAGGTTTGGTACCACGTGTTAGGTTATACTTCAGAAATTGGTTTTCTTTTATTACATAAAGGTAAGTGTATTTTTTACTTATTATGTTTAAAAGAAACGATTTGTTTCTACTAAGCGTCATCAACAGAGGAAGGTTACGAAAAACGTAGAGAATATTGTTGAAAATATTAATAACCCCGATATTCCATAAACCTTTCTTCAGAATCCCTAACTGATCATTGTGATGAGAGTTTCAGTTCAAATAGTTCAGGTTACAATACTTCCGATTTAAACTTTTTATTAACATGTAAGTACCTAAAATAATCCAAATTACCACGTGGACGACCATTCCGGTGATCCTTTACAAAGCTCTTCTTTCAATGAAACTGAAGAAGGATCTAAACATGGTTGTAACGAGAATTCTGGAGAATCTTATCGAGATGTTTTTAATTTTTCTAATAAGTTATTCAACTGGACTTTGTCCTTTAATACTAGGTGATTATTCTTATTGCCTTCATTATGGTGTGCGACAATTCTGGTATACTCCTCTCGATCTTGTGTGGTCTAAAGTGCATGGGCATCAAGGTTTGTCCAATCCCTTATGTGGGTGATTTATTAAAAATTCATAAAGAAGTTCCTGACCTTTCTCATTTGAGTTCAAATGCTAGAATCCTTCTTGCTTCGCTTCACCCAGAGAACAAATACTCTGATCCATATGATTCAAATTTCAATGGTATTTTTATCTTCACAAAAAACAATGTTATAGAAATTTGTGTACATTTTGATGGAATCCCACTAAAAAAAGAGTTTTAGTACTCAGTCATATCCTATCTTGCGTAATTTGTTTATATATCCTAAAATTGTAGATTTAATAGGCATTTACCATGGTTATGAGAAACTAAAATTTGCAAATGAATGTTTGATTGATTTTGTAACAGGCTGTTTTTTTATTAGATAGTTTAAGCTAAAATAATTAAGCATGCATGATCAAGTTTGTGGGGTAGTTAGATTACTGTTACATGTTGATTTATATTTTAGGATAATGAGCTTTCCAAAATTGGTGAGGAGACCATAAATGAATTTGTTAGGAGAAGCCATAAGAAGCTGATCTGGAATAAAATTCAAGGAAAAGATAGTTGGCTAGCGAAAAAGCAATATAAAGCTTTCGAGGACACACATATAGCTCTGATTTTAAAAGGTTTGTAACTTGTAAACATAAATCAATTTAAGGTACATTTAAGAATGTACACTATCACTTAAGTGGCCACATACAGCCGATGAAGCATATTGTTAACTGTGTCTTATATGTAATGTAGATGGCAAATTTTACCAACTCATAAATGTTCAGGTTTGGCTATGAGATTGCTTTAAGAACTACAGCTAGCTTATGAGATATAAAGGTTTGTTGTTGGCCATATATTTTATTTATACAGTTATTTTTATTTTTTACATATAAAAGTGTAATTACTGCTCATTTGGTCATTAGAAATAAATACCAATGGTTGGGTTGGTATTCTTCTAATTCAGGTGAGATTCATTAAAACTATAGCACTTGAAATTCATTTGTTTAATTTTACTTTGAATTATGATTTATTCACAAGAAGCAAAGTATAATTAACTAAATCTGAAATTAGTTTTGTTCAATTTATGAATGTACATTAATTTTGTTTTCAGATGTTGCTTGGAAAAACTCCAAAACCAGTGTTGCCATGGGGAAGGAAGTTGAAACTTGATAATGAAATATCTGAGGAAATATTTAAAGAGAGGGCAGATAAAATTTAACTTGCATGTTGCATTAGCAAATATGATTAATTTTGTAATGATTAAATTGTGTGGTTCATGGACAGAAAGGAACAGTCCAATTTTTGAGACTGTTTTATATATTAAAAATAAATACCTAAAAATTAATCTACTGTTGAAAGAAAACAGTCAAAGTTCCATATTAGGTATTGATTTTTTTCATACTTATGATTTCAACTTTAAAACTCAACAATTGACTTGTCTGCTTTTAATTGCTGACCACACAATTGTAAGGGAAATCAGAATGGGAAGGGATAAGGGAAGTTGAATGGTTCTGTTTTTAAGAACCACAATTTCAACAATTTTGTCAATTTCTTTAGCAGTATTCACAATCCTTCTTTCTCTTGTGTAGACAAGTGTAGTCAAAGATCCCATATCAGTCACAGCCATATTCACTCTTTTAACTATTAAAATTTGTGACGCATGCTTACAGTGTCTTAATACCAATAAAGGTCTTGGTCCAGACATAATATCTTAACTTATTTTTAAGGAATTGTGCATTCTTTTTATGTAGGCATCTATGGCTTATTTTTTATAAATCTCTGACTGAGGGTCAGTTTTCATCACAATTTATTTATTGATTTTATCCTTAACTCATTGATTTCTAATTATCGTTCCATTATAATTCTTTCTGCTATTCCTAAAATTGTCGAGGCTTTACTGACTGATTTTTTGACAGTAAATTTGAAGAATCAGCTTCATACTGGTCAGGGTGGTTTACTTACTGTCTAGTAGTTCAACTTCTACTAATTTACACTGATTATGTTATAATTGCATTAAAAACCATTTTTATGTTGATTAAATTTATACTGACTTATCTACAAGCATCAACTGTTCTTGTAAATTGTGTAGACCATATTCTTATTCTGGTATGATCAATTTCTTGAATCTGGATTCTCTTATCAAAAGTGTTACCTTTTAATCTTTATTTTTCAACTTGTTTATAAAATAACCAATCTACTGAATTGCTTCAGCTAGTTTGTTTTCATATTCCTTCCCATTCACTGTGTCAAAATTTACATTTCCATGTTCCTTACCGCAGAACTAATTATGTTTCACACATAGAGATGGTCTAAAACTTTTATATCAATAGCTTTAGGTACTATTTGAAGCACTTAAATGCTAAATGAAACTTATTATAAATGTGTACTTATTTATTTTATTCATGTATATTTTATTTAATCTGTAATTTTGTCTATATTTCTATAATGTTGTATTTTTGTGTAATTTTGACAGTGAATTTGTTCCATTTGTTATTAATAAATAAATATATGTAATAATAAGTGTTAGTTCCTTTAAACATTTATGTTTTATTACACAAAATTATTTTATATTTCTATAATGTTGCATTTTTGCATAATTTTGACAGTGGATTTGTCCCGTTTGTTAATAAGAAATAAATATAAATATACGTAATAATAAATATAAGTTTCTTTAAACATTTACGTTTTATTTCCAAAATACATTCTTAATATGCACAGGATGACACCACTTTTAGTACTTTATACAATGGCGTTGACATCTAATTTACATCCTCAGCGCTAAAATAGATCTCCGAAAACATCACAAAAGTCCGTCAAGTAAGTCCTCTGGACGTATTATGGACGTCCGATTAAGGTCCAATTAACGTCCCGGTACGTCCATTTTACGTCCGCTCGGGACGTAAAATGGACGTCCATAGGACGTTTGGCGCAGCGACATTCGGACCAATATAGGACGTAAATAGGACCAAAGCGGACGTTCGAGGGACGTCCCTAGAGTCCGCGAGGGACGTACTATGGACGTCCACTGGACGTACATGTGCTATTAAGGATCTGAGAAGTTTAACCTTCGAAAAATAACCGAAGAAGTGATAGTTTTGCCGTCAACGCAAGCTTACTCTGAAAAAACGCCCATTAATGGCATCCAAGGTTGAAGACATTAGAAAAACGATAAGATTTATTGACGATGACAATATCCCATTTTGTAGGGAAATAACAGAATGGCCCACTGTCCACCAAGTTGACAATCAATACTATCGACTATTTTCTACTCCTAGTTGTTTACTTATAGAACTGGTACTTTATATTATATGATTATAATGGCAAATAAAGGTGTTTTCTGGCAATTAGTGTTTATATTATTGAATTATTCCTCATAATTTTTATTTGAATTATAGTTAACTGCAAAAAGTGGACTTCTACACAACATTAAAATGTGAATATTATACAAATATAATTAAAATTATTTACCACTTATTTACATCATTGTATATAAAGTTATATTGAACATCTATACCAAGTTTCCTGATTCTAAGTGATTTGGTTATATAATTATTTAGTTTTTACCTTCTCCTGTAAAATTTAATTTTATGCAGATGTCCCCTTTTTGCAGTTAGCAGTTCATCTGTCTCCATAATCGGGTCCGATTGTTCAAACAATTCGACTAGTATTAAAAATTGCCGTTGTTTCTATCGTGTAATTTCCTCAACACGTAACATCTCAAAAACTTTATTATTTCTATTGATCATGTTAAAACATTTATTCTATGTTTCCTCTACATATGGGCTACATAAATTGTTCTTGACAATCAATAGTAGTTTTATTTTTTTCCTAATTCTTCGCATTTTAGAAAGGTTTTCATGTGATTTCTGCTTGTTTCGTGTCGTTATAAGGCTTTAGATAAGTTTCCCCAATCTTAAATCCTGTAGTTGCAAAAATTTGACAACAAAAACAGAAAACAGAATTTAAAGATTGGGAATATGTTAAACTCGTTCTGAAGATCAAACAATCTCCCCATTTTCCGGTTGAAATACGTATTTTTGAATTTTTGGATGCAAAAATAACTAACACACATTAGCCGATTGTGATTGGAATTGAAACCACATTTAAAAAATTATTTTGTTTTTTTTGTTACTTTTCTGTAAACTCAAACAGCACAGTACGTTTTAAGTACGTACAATTTTGGTACTGTACGTACATGATGTAAAATGTACGTTTTAAGTACGTACATTGGGATACATACCAGTACGTACAGAAGAGTACGTACTTATTACGTCTTAAGTATGTACCATGAGAAAGAAGAGTTAAAGCATACCTATTTATTATGTTAGGTTATGTTAACCTAACCCTAACCTAATTTATTTAGTTAGGAATTTTACAGCTCGAGTACAGTTGTGATGTGATAATTCATTGCAAGACAGTTTCATTTAGATTTTTTTTACTTATTTTTGGTGTTTGGTGCTTGTGGTTTCCTGTTATTTTATTCAGTCGAGTGTTTTTTGTGTCAAAAATGTAGTGATAAGAAAATGGCGGAGCAAGAAATTGGACGATGGTTGAAGAGAGTCGGGGATCGCTTAAAAACTTTCTTTCTTATTTTTAAAAGAATAAAAAGTGAATTTATTAAAAAAAAATAAAAATATATTCACCTATATTTACTTTTATTTACATAATACATAAATCATCATAAGTGTGTATAGTATGTACATAATATATATATATATATATATATATATATATATATATATATATATATATATATATATACAGTGTAGGAAAAATTTTATGGTCGGTATGGTAAAATTTAACAGGATATCTAACGCAGATATAAAATCATATTTTCAGCGAATAGACAAAGATAACAATCATATTTCCCCTTGGTTTCCCGTCCTCAAATATTTTTAACACCTATTGGCCATTAGTGAGACGAATAGTTCCGATCAGAGATATTTTACATATTCTCGGGTTCCGATCCTAATATACCTAAAAAACTAGAGGTGGGTCCTCCCGTTTTTTAAATTTTTATCGGAACCGTTTTTTGTAAACTGTAACTAGTTGATTCAAATTAGCGAGTACACAAACATATTGGCTATTATCGTTTATGTGTATAAGTATTGAAGTGAAAGAACCTAACGAAGGATATATTTATTATAACTTGAAAAATAAATTAAACAATACAAATAGTACTTACATTTACATTAAATCGTACTTACATTTACATTACACGTTATTATTAAATCGCGAATCGTCTAAGTTGACATTTAAAAACAAGTTTTTCTACTTTTCTTGTTAACCGTGTTCTTCTTTTATTTAAAATTAAACCAGATTTTAAACATGTGTTCACAAGGAAAAGATTTTGTTACAATTCTACAATATTTTATGAATATAGTGGCTAAGTTAGGATATACATGACGATGGTTTTTCCACCACGGTAATGGACAGTTCCAATCTCCGTTCGAAATTTATTGTGGGTAATATATTATCAGACAAATACATGTCGACTTCTTGTATATCTCTCGATACAGTTGTATGTTTGGATGAGTCATGTCCAATTAATTCATCAAAAATACACAATGGACTTAAGTCATCTTTATCAGTTTCTTTTTCTTGACTAAACTTATTGATTTACTAAACTTATGCAAAGACTCGTTTCATCCGTTTTCTATAGGTGAAGAACCAGCTTTTAAAAAGTTTGCAGGGTGGATTCCTGGATATAAACCGCCAACAAGAAAAACTGTTAGATTCATTACTTCAGGAATGTTATGTCAAAACTGATTTGATAATAGATAAAATAAAAAGTCCTTTTTTCGACAATTCTGCAAAAAACATTAAAAAAAAGTACCTTATCTTCAGAAAGGCTTTTAAAGTATTAATTACAACATAACAAAGTTCCCAAACGGCCAATCCAAGACGTGGAAACTAGGTAGAACTTCACCTATTACAGGTTAAAAAGAATGACTGAGTTAGAAGAGGCAATCCGTTTCACTTCTTCTTCTTTAAGTTCCATCTTCTATCGAAGGTTGGAAATCATCATGGCTATGCCGACTCTGTTGACTTCCGCTCTAAAAAGGTCTGCACTACTGCATTCAAACCATTCCCTTAAGTTCTTAAGCCAGGATATTCTTCGTCTTCCCACATTTCGCTTTTCTCGGATTTTGCCCTGCATAATAAGTTGTAATAATGCGTATTTTTGCCCTCTCATCACATGTCCCAAGTACTCAAGTTTTCGTCTTTTAATAGTTAATATTATTTCTGCCTCATTTCCTATCCTTCTAGTTACTTCAATGTTTGACATTTTTTGAATCCATGATATTCGTAGGATTCTTCTGTAACACCAAAATTCAAAGGCGGTCAACTTATTCAGATGAACTTGTTTTAGTGTCCAAGCTTTCAGACCATAAAGAAGAGTAGAGAACACGTAACATCGAAGCATTCTCAGGCGTAGTTCTAACCTTATATCCCGACAACAAAGAAACTTTTTAAGTTTAATAAATGATGTACGTGCTATTTCAATACGTGTCTTAATTTCTTTGGTTTGGTCTACATCTGATGTTATCCATGTTCCTAAGTATTTATAGTTATTAACACTCTTAATTGCAGTATCTTCAATAGTCAATTGGATATTTGTGCAGATTTAGTCATGATCATGCATTTAGTTTTCTTTAAATTTATCTTCAGTCCGTACTCATGACAACGTTCATTAAGGCGTTGCATTAGGTTCTGTAAATCATTGTTGTTATCCGTAATTATTACTGTATCGTCTGCAAAACGTAAGTTATTCAAAACTTCTCCATTGATAGATATACCTTCTATTGAGTCTGAGAGCGCTTCTTAAAATACCGATCACTGTAGACATTAAAAGTAGTGGGGACAGCACGCAACCCTGGCGGACTCCTCTCTGTATTTTGATATTTTCGGTGTACTGGCGTGTATTTCCGTTCCACATCGGTATTAAATAATACAGACTTAGACTTAGACCAAATCTAAATAAAAAACACTGGATTATTTGTTCTCAGCTTTCCCAAATTTTACGGCCGTTTAAAGAAATAACAAGTACAATGAGTGACCAAAAATACTTGAAGGGTAGTTCAGTGATTGTTATGGTACGCGGCCTGCAAGAATCTTGCAAGAAAATTTTAGCAAACGGTAACCTTACATCCATAGTATCCGACGTAGTACAATTACTAATATCGGGTTTAGCAAAAATATTTAAAGGGATAGAATAGAGTGGCATATTGTCATTATGTACATTTATGGATTCACCATTTAAAGTGCAGGGTTTTTCTGATAAAAATGAAGATAAAAAAATAAAAGAAAAAGTTAAGAAGCTGGTTACTTCTATAATTAACGAACAAGAAGATTGTACTATTGAAAATCAACCAGTACAAGAAAAAGAAACCAATAAAGATGACTTAAATCCATGGTGTATTTTTGATCAATTAATTGGAGATGGCTCATCTACACGTACACCTGTATCGAGAGTCCATTACAACGGTGGAAAAACCATCACAATGTATATCCTAACTTAACCCCTATATTTATACAGTATTGTAAATGTGAACACATGTTCAAAATCTGGTTTAATTTGAAATAAAAAAAGAAGACGGTTAATAAGAAGTAGGTATAGTAGAAAAACTTATGTTTTTTAATGTCAATTTAGACTATTCGCGATTTAATAATAACGTGTAATGTAAATGTAAGTACGATTTACTATTTGTATTGTTTAGTTTATTTTTCAAGTTATAATAAATATATCATTAGTTTCTTTCACTTCAATAAATATACACATAAACGATAATAGCCATTATGTTTGTTTATGTAGGGACTCTCTTACTTGAAACTACTTTTAAACAATCATAGTTACTTGTTTACAAAAATTTAAATTTTTAAATTCATTCATTTTTTTTGGAATCCTGAGAAAACTAACAAATATTTTTGAAAAATTTAAATGCAGAATAAAAGATTACATTATTACCGAGGGCCGAAAGTCCCTTAGAATAAACAAAAAGTTTTTTGAATGAGATATTTGAAATTAAAAATCACACTAATTTTTTTTCGCCCTTATAACTTATTAAAATAAACATTATAGAAGCTTTCAGGGACTTTTGGCCCTCGGTAATAATGTATTGGTTCATTCTGCGTTTAAATTTTTCAAGAATATTTATTAGTTTTATCAGGATTCGAAAAAAATGAATGCATTTAAAAAATATTAATCCGAAATTTGCCTACGCTCTTAACGATAAAATTACCACGACCCACCTCTACTACCCGTTACTCGGTGTTCTGACCAGACAGACGACGTTGCCAAATAAATTATTGTGTATGAATATTTTTTAATGTGGTGTTATTGTATGCAGTTTATTATTTCATATTGGGAATAAGGCACAATGTGACTTTAAAATAAGCTTATTTTGATGTTTAGATTTTTAATTCGGAAATCGTACTTAAAATACGAAACATTAATAAATTTTATTTATATAAAACGATTTCCAAAGTGGAAATCAAAATGTTATATTACACTTATCGTAAAGTAAACTTGTGGCATATTCCCAATAAAAAAAAAACAGTAAGCTGCCATTTAAATCAATTTCGCCCAAATTGGATTATCTTAGAACATTGTTCAAATGCAAAAAAAAAAACAACAGGTCAAATAAATCCAATAAGTTTGGCAACGTTGAACTTCCCCTTTCCAGGCATGCATGTTTGGCGATATAAAGGGCGGACCTAATATACCTCTCTCTTTCTAAACAGCTGTTTCTCACTCCATCTCACGTAAGGTCCATCCCGACCATAAAATTTTTCCTACACTGTATATATATATATATATATATATATATATATATATATATATATATATAATGTATATATATAGTATGTAATAAGTACATACCTTCAATATGTACTAGGTATGTACTAGGTACTTTCAGTACGTACCAGGTACGTACTAGGTACATACCATAATTTGGAAAATGTACGTTTTATGTACGTATTAAGTACGTACTTGGTACAGAAAAGTACGTACATTGTACGTACTTTATGTCCCATCAGTACGTACTTAGTATGTCTTATGTACGTACTTGTGCTTACTGGTAAACTCTCTCTCCAATGGCGCTACAGCCCAAATCGAGCCTTAACCTCCTCCAAACTATGACTACAGCCTTGCCAGTCAAGCGCCGATCTTCTCCAGGTTCTCAAGTCTAGCAAATTTTGTGCGTCCGCTGACAATTCGTCCTCCCACCTATTCCGTGGCCTGTCTTTTGGTCTTGCGCCCTGCATTCTACTATGTAGGGCTCTTTTCGGCAATCTCTCCATTCTCACCACATGACCAGCCCATCGAAGTCTCTGAAGTTTAACGAATTCTGAGATCGGTGCCTCTTTGAACAGTTGGTAAAGTTATAAAAGTAAGCTTTGTTTCGCTTTACTATTCTTCTTTGAATTTTTGGTTCTTCTGTTCCATCCGTGTTTAATTTAACTCCCAGATATGTAAAACTTTTTCAATACTACTACTACTATCGGTTTACAGCGTTGTCCGACGCCTCCCGACTCCTAACCGCCATTCTTCTTTATTTAACCATAGGCCTGGAGGGATTTCTCTTTCGTCTAGTTCTTTTTCAACTCCCTCTCTCCAGCTTCCTCTCGGTCTTCCTCTTTTCCTTCTCCGTTGTGGTGTCCACGTCAAAATCTGTTTCGGAATCCTGTCATCTGGCATTCTCTGTACATGGCCGTACCATATTAACTGTTTTGTTTTTATGTCATCAACTATTGTATGCTTGAGTCCCATCATTTCTCGTATTCTCTCATTTGGTATCCGATCTCTTCTTGATTTGCCTGCTGCTCTTCTCCAGAAGTCCATTTCTGTAACTAGTAACAGTTTCTCTGTTCTTTGATTCATTGGCTAAACTTCATTGCCGTATGTGATTACACTTTTAAGTATGGTGTTGTATATGAGTTGTTTGTTCGCTTTAGATATTGTTTGGTCCCACAGAATGCCGTTCATTATGGATATGGCTTGTCTACCCTATATGTTTCTATATTTTATAGCAGCATCGAGTGTTCCATCTTGAGTTAACTTCATACCCAGGTACTTGTATTCATCACAGTGTCTAATTTCTATCCCATCGTCTAATAGAATGGACTGCTTTGTCTCTTAAATACACATGGCTTCAGTTTTCTTAATGTTGACTTCGAGACCCCATTTGTTATATTCTTCTATTAGCTTCCGAGTCATGTAACTCAAGTCGTCATGATCCTGAGCAATCAGTATTTGGTCATCAGCGAAACATAAGGTGTACAGTGTAGTCTCGTGATTGAGAGAGATTCCCATGCCATTACATTTTCTTTTCCACAGTTTGAGTGCTTGTTCCAGATAAATTTTGAAAAGGGTAAGCGAAATACAGCAACGCTGCTTTAGTCCTTTCGTGACCTTAAATCCCTAGAGTTACTTGATCCAGTTTTAATTTTTGCAGTCGTTCCATTATACAGACTTTGGACTGCTTTGATAAGACCATGCTTAATGTTGGTTTGCTGTAGGGTTGACCATAGTTTACTGATGGTTACACTGTCATATGATTTTTGTAAGTCTACGTACACCAGGTGACCTTTATTGACGGCTGTTTTTTTCTCAATAACTTGCGTAATAGAGTACATGTGGTCTACTGTGGATCGCACATTTCTAAAACCAGCTTGCTCCTCTGCTTCGTAATCTGTATAGTCATTTTCTATTTTGTTTTTAATAAGTTTCCCATTCATCCTACTTATTGTGCTGTTTTCCGCAATTCCTGTGTAATTTTCACACTGATCCTTGCTGCCCTTTTGTGGATAGTTGACATGAAAGATTTTCATTCTTTTGGTAGTTCGGCCTCATTCAAACAGTCTTGAAAGAGTTTTCTTAACTGTTCCTGGAGTTTGTCTGTACGGGCTTTCACTAATTCAGCAGGGATGTCACCAGGACCAGGGAATTTTTCATTTTTCAGGGATTTGGTTATTTCTTCCATCTCTGATTTATTAATTTGTAATGGTGATGAATTTATACGTATACCTATCGTGTTGTCTTCCATATTAGTAAATTCTAGTCTTTGTTCTGTTAGCAATTTTTTGAAATATTCTTCCCATTCTTCTGTTATTGGTGATATAACGTCTTTTTTCTTATTATTTCTCATACTTTTAATCAATCTCCAACTCTCTGTGCTTCTTCTACCTCCTATGTAGGTGTTGATCTTTTATCAGTTCTGTTCCCATGATTCTTGGGAACCACCCAAGACAAGATAACCCAGATTGAGTTATCTTTTTTCTTACTTTGGCTTGTGCTTCTTTGTAACTTGTTTTATCGTTTTCTGTTTTTGTTGTTGCTCTGTTGTTTTATTCCTTTATGGTTTTCGTCACATTTCCCCAGTGCTTCTTCTGCTGCTAAATCAATCGACCTTTAAATGTGTTCGTAGTGTTCTTCGTATTTTCAAAACTACCCATTTCTAATTTTTGGTCTAATCGTTTTTTATACAGTAGCTTTACACTCTCATGGTTTAAACTGTCTAGGTTGTACCGTACTTGTTTTTTTAACTGATTTAACTGGATGTGCTCTTTTTCTTTTTCGTATCTGTTTGGGAGTACAATTTTAACTTTTAGCAGGTGATGATCGGTGTTACAAGATGGCCCTCTGGCTACTCGCACATCTTGTATTTTAATTGTAGTTCTCTGTCTTACGGTGCTATAATCTATTATAGATTTCGGATTTCTGGTCTGTTGTATCAACGTGTATTTGTGTATATCGCGATGTGGATAAAATCCATTTAATATTTTAAAATTATTTTGTGTGCATGTTGTTATTAATCTGGTTCCATTATCATTTCTGGTATTTTCACCGTGTGCTTCTACCACTTTGTTGTTCAATTCCCATCCAACTCTGCTGTTGAAGTCTCCTAAAGTCAAATCCCACTATTTGGGGAAGTGACTTCATAGTTTAAAAGCGGAATATCCTCAAATTTAAATGTACACAGCGACCCTCGAAAAATACCAGTTTTCTCAATTGCAATCTGCGTTTTCTCATAAGAAATTACAGAATATATAAGTAGTATATTTCTTTGTGCTTCTCTATAGAAGAGTTGACCAGGAGTTTTCGTACAGTGTAGCCAATTCGTGTTCACAAGTAGTAATTATTGTCATACAAAGCCAGTATTCTTACACGCATCGATTATCACCGTCGTAAAAATATCAAAAAACATGATTTTTTCAATAATTAAAATTAATCACAAAATTGTAATAAAATAAATTTTATTTATATGTTCCGTTTTGTTACATATTTAAATTTATAAAATAAAAATCGATATTATCTTAAACATTATTTTCAATCTTTTGGCAACCTTGTTTGACGGTAATGCTGATCAAAAAAACAACTTAACTATTGAATATTTACATTGGCGTTTCGGAAGGTAGTGCATAGGTTCCATTTTGTGAATATATTTGTGATAAGTTTGTGTTATAGTTTGTCGTTCTATAGTAAATTTTTAGTTACATTCTGTGATTATTTGGTTGGAGTTTCTGTTTATATTGAAGTTTTATATATATATATATATATATATATATATATATATATATATATATATATATATATATATATGTAGTTTTATTTGTTTATATTTTATGTATATATAGTTTTTTGATTTGAGTTTTATTGGAGTTTTGGTTTATACAATGGACGAAAAACCGAATTGTTCCAAGAGAAGAAAACAAAATTCTGATGTGATTCCAAAAATGAAAAGCCTAAAAAGAGACGGGAAATGTTAACGTCCGAAGAGAAGGCAATGATACGAAACGTTTATGAAAGAATTTTCGGCAGAAAAATGGCATTAAATGTTAGCCAAGTGGTCGACATTTGTAGCAGTTTAACAAAATTATCCGTTAGCTGTATTTATCGTGTAATTACAAATACATCCGAAAATCAAAAGAAAGAAAAAGGTAAAACTAGAGCTAGGAAAAACATTGTTTTAGATGACTAGACAAGGAATATTATACGGCGAAAAATCCATTCATTTTATTTTCGGAGTAAAATTCCAACACTGAAAAAAATTTCTCAAGAGTTCGAAAACGATGACTCTCCTTAGCCAAGATATCTCGTAGAGTCTTAATCAGGACCATGCGCGAAATGAACTTTCGATATGTGAGACGCAACAGAAAAAATTAGAAAAAATTTTAGAAAAAAATGAAATTATTGTGTGGAGAAGAAAATATTTAGAAGAAATACGCAAAATTTACAGCATTGGGCGCAAAATATATTATTTGGATGAAACCTGGATTAACCCTTTCAGTCATGCTGGGTATAATTGTACCCATTAATTTGAATGCATATATAATTCTACAGGAATCTGCAACTTAGGCAAGTTTATCGAAATCTATATTCTATAAGTACTATACTTCTGCATTTTGTACCTAGATGGCGCATGGATGGTTTTGTGCTATAAGAAAATTAATGTCAAAAGCAATATGTCGGCAATTGCATTGTTCATAAAAGGTAAGTGTACTTGTTTCTTCAAATATTAGTTTGAATAAAGTCAATCGCCGTTTATATTTCAGTGCAATGTTGAAAGTAGTGTTACTTCTTACTAATTGTGAATATATTTTATTGAAATTAGATTTTTTTCAAATATAGAAGTGTGCTTCAAATTCGATGGGCACAATTGTAGCCAAAATGACTCAGTGTTATTTTTTTGTTTCAGAGTAAAATGCCTCCAAAAAAGTATTTAACTGAGAAGGAACTCCTGGAAGAGCTGGAAAAACTGTCCGACATAGAAGGATTTGTTAGTGATGACGACAGTGACTGCGAAGAAAAAATACAAGTAAGACAGAGAGTTGGACATATCATAGATGATGTCTCAGAAAATCAAAACGAGTGGAGGACGAGGACGAGGATAATGAGGTAGAAAAGGAGGATGATGATGAACAGGGCGAAAACGATGGTAACTATGATAACTTCATTACTCTGAAAAAAAATGTAAAATGGTTACAGAATGTTCAATATCTAACACGACAATTACCTAATAAAATAACACAGATTTCTAATGAAAACTGTTCTGAGGAATATCCAGTTACATATTTTATGAGATATTTTCCCGAAAGTATATTCGAAAATTTCGTTCAATATACGAATATGTATGCTTTGCAAACTGGAAATGAGAAATTTGTACCGTGTAATCTACAAGAAAGAAAATCATTTTTTGGCCTTAGTATTCTAACAGGCTGTCTAAAATTTCCAAGACTGCAAATGTATTGGGACAGATCTTTAAAAATTGATATTTTTTCGGACACAATGACATTGAATCGTTATTTCAAACTTCGCACGCACATACATTGTGTTGACAATCTGGAAATCAGACAGAGCGACGACGAACTGTGGAAAGTTCGACCAGTTTTTGAATCAGTCCTAAAGAGATGTAGAGAACTGCATATAGAAACAAATATTTGCATAGACGAACAAATCATGCCTTTCAAAGGGAGATTGTCTATAAAACAATACATCAAAAATAAGCCTAATCCATGGGGAGTGAAACCGTATTTATCAGGTGGTGAAAGTGGACTAATTTACAATTTTCTAATCTATCAAGGTAGTACCACAGAAATAGAACCTTCCAATTTGAAATATGGACAAGGTACAGCTATCGTATTACAATTAACAAAAGGACTTGAACCTAATAAGCATGCATTGTACTGTGACAATTATTTTACGAGCTATAATCTTTTACAAATTCTCAACCAAAAATCAATACTTGTTGCTGGTACTGCGAGGATCAATAGATTTTCTAAACCACCTTTAACTGATGTAAAAGAATTTTCAAAAAACCAGAGAGGATCAACGGAACAAATTATCTCTTCTGATGGAATTGTAGTAACCAGATGGTTAGATAACAAGTCAGTGATAATGGTATCCAACTTCGTTGGGGTTGGTACAGAAGATGTTGTAAAACGTAAAACAAAATGTTTCATTGACGTAAGTCGACCCGAAGTTATACAAAAGTATAATAAGTCCATGGGTGGCATAGATAAAACAGATGCTCTTATTGCGTTCTGTTCGACTAATCTTCCATGCAGTTGACATGGCCCTAACAAATTCATGGTTAGAATATAAAAAAGATATGCATACTTTAGGAATTCCAAAAAAAGATATCATGGACCTTCTACACTTTAGGATGAAAGTTGGTGAAGCCCTCATAAAAGTCAACTCTTTCAATAACCAAAAACGGGGAAGACCTTCAAGCGGCACATCTAGTCCAGTAGTAGCTGAAAAACGCCAAAACATTGAAATTAGACCTCTTACTGAGGTGCGATTAGATAACATTGGACATTTTCCAGAGAACCCTCAGCTACCTTTACCTTTAAGATGTAAAAACCCTGGTTGTATAGGAAAATCAAGATGGAAATGTCAGAAGTGCAATGTCAATTTGTGCCTTCAAAAGGAAAGAAATTGCTTTTTTATGTTTCATATGCGCTAGTTTTTTAGATTTGTTAAGTACTTTTGGGTACAAATGAACCCATAATAAATTTTTTTATGTATACATGCTATATTTTTATTAATGTCCAAAAAGTGTTATATGAACTGTTTTAAGTACATTTTAACCAAAAAATATTTTTTCGTTCGCTGAAAAAAAGAGGTACTGAAAGGGTTAACGAAGGTTATACAGTTGGAAAAGTTTGGCAAGATTTAAATGTCAAAAGTAAACGCGAAGCATTTATACAATTCTAGTCTACAGGATTAAAAGCTCCATGAGGAAAGGGATGGCGTTTAATCATCACCCATATAGGAAGTGATACAGGATTCCTTGATGATGGTTTGCTTCAATTTGAGTCGAGAAAAACAGGTGATTATCATGAAGATATGACTTCCGAGTATTTGAGCGCTGGTTTAAGAGAATTTTACCAAAATTTGAACCTGGGTCTGTGGTTTTTATGGATAATGCGCCATATCATAGCCGCAGACTAGAACAATTACCGACGACGGCATGGCGGAAAGGGAGAATTCAAGAATGGCTTACAGAAAAGGTGATTGCATACTAAGAATCAATGCTCAAAATTCAGCTACTTGACATTTGACGGTTAAGGAAAAGTGAATATCTTAAATATGCTGTGGATGAAACTGCAAAAGATTATGGTGTCAAAGTTCTGCGTCTACACCTTATCATTGCGAACTTAATCCCAATGAACTTATCTAGGCGCAAGTGAAAGGAGAAGTAGCACGCAATAACAAAACGTTCAAATTAAACGAAGTTAAGGAACTTTTAATTTAAGCAATCCTCCATGTAACTTCAGAGAAATGGGCTAAATGTATAGGCCACATAATTAAAGAAGAACGTCGTATGTGGGAACTTGACACTCATATCGAAGTTTTACTAGAGCCAATTATAATTACACCAGATGAAGATAATGACAGCGATAGCAGCACTGCATCTTCAGATTTAGACAGCGAATATTTTCTAATAGTTTAGTAAGAACATCAGCATCCAAAAAAAACGAGAAGAACATAGCAAGTGTATATAGTGTTTGTGTTTAAATAGAATAGTACAATGTTTTATTACATCAAAAATTATTTTTATTTTGTTTTTATACAATTTTATTTTGTTTTGTTTTATACTGTTTTTAAAGTGTTTTGCTCATTTTATTTAATGGGGTGGTGTGGAAACTGTCTTAAAATTTGTTTTAAAACAATTTCATCGTGTAACTCGTTAAGGACAGGTGGCGTCTAAAGACGTTTTAGCGAAACTTCCGCGAGAGCCAGGTGGCATCAGTAAGCTTTCTGCAAAATTAATTGTTTTTTATTACTTTTTGTTTGTGACATTCTGTATTTTTAGGGGAATGACCCACACAAAATATGTATTCATATGTTTATTTACTGACGTTTCGATCTCTATATCCAGAGACCGTTTTTAATTATAAAAATTGTAGCATTTTAAATTTGATTGATTCTTTGAAGTATATTTAAAGTCGCCTCGTATATGAAATCGTCTTAATAAAACGAAGAATGTTTTCTGTTTTTTAGTTCGTATCTTTCGAAAAGTGTTTTCAATCATTCTAACGTCGTAGAGTAATAAATCCATTTAATTGTTGTTTATTTTACTACGGCGATTTCTTTTCAATTTTATGCGTCTCAAAGGATATCTACGTTGTTCGTTGGTTTTGCTATTTCAGCAGTTCGTTGATTTTCAAGTTAAGCGAACAAATTTTTAATTTCGTCACTCTCGGTGAAACCGCTGTCAAGAGCGTTTGTAGTTTTATTGGAGTCCGAATTTTTCTTCAAATTCGTAATGTTTTTTTCGTTTTTTTTTTTGTCATTTGTCATATGAAAATGTGTAGTGTGGTGGCAGTTAAGAGCTCGGCGTGTAATCTTCAGAAAGCCGACAGATCCTGTTTGTGGAAAGTTATATGTGTTGTATTATGTCCTAAATGGAAGATTTGTAAGGTGTTACAACGATATAAGAGGCCATCGTATTTTCAATGAAATTTTGAAAAGCCAAGCTTAGAAGTTTGCAATTTTTTTTTTGACCCGAAGCCCGATGATCCAGCCGAACTTCAACTTCTTTCGTCTATTTGTTTGTCCCTGGTCATTCCAGACCATTCTGAAGCTTGGAGACGCCTGTGTTATTTTGCAGAGTTAAGAAATCCAGTTCCAGCCCCAAAACTAATATTTAGTGAAGTCAGGTACTTTTTTTTGTTAAATTTTTTTTTAAAGTAAAAAATAGACATTTATCATTAATAATTGCTTTCATGACAAGTTGAAAAATTGTAATTAAGTAGAATTATAAAAATTAGGATTTGGCTAACTGTCATAATAATTACTTATTCTTATACACATAACTAACCATAAGTTTTGAATTTCTTTTGTTTTTTTTTAAGTTGACCTTAATGTAAACTGCATTGAAAGATCTATATGATTTCAATTTATAAATAATGTAAGTTCTTATAGTGTCTCCACCGTCTAGAGTTGTAAACCGATAGCAACATTGCTTTTGTAATTATCATTTATTTTGTAACTGTTTGTGGTGACACATAAATAAAAGTTAAATTTTATTTTCTTAACTTTTTATTTATTTTTTTTAAGCTAACCCTTTTTGAGTTTATTTGAAAAAGATATGTTTTTTATGTTTTGATTTTGTTTTCTAATTATTTCCCTAGTTACAACTAGTGGTTGTAATAGGCATAATTAGGCACCTCAAGTGGCGCCCTATATTAAATTTCTTGAGGTGTTTCCGTTTATTTTCATTCTGTTTGTCCAATAGATTCGTATAAGTACCTTTTATTTCATTTTTTTGTAGTTGCCTCATTCCAATGCACTTATCTTTTACTTATCCACGACCCCAGCTCTCCTACGAAACCCTGAGTGCCGTTCGCATCAGTAGCGATTATTTTGCTTGCCCTATCTCTACCCCCAATAGTTTTTTCCCCCAATTTTCTATCTCCCGTATTAATGCCCCCTGTGGTAGGCAAAATATTATCGTTACAAAAATGGCGCCCAACGTGGGGCGTTTTTTAGATTTTTGTCCCTTTTCCCGAAGCAACATATCTTTTTCAGTTCGTCCCTAGTTTTCAGCCATTTTTATCAAACCCTGTCTTCCAGATAGTGCCCCGGTGTCCCACAAACAGTTTGTTTATTGTATTTGTATCAACATATGTATTGTTGTTTTTTTCTATGTATTGTTCTTGTATTAACATATGTATTATTGTATATCAACAGATGTATTTGTTGTATATTGACATATGTAATGTTGTTTCTTTTATTTCGTGTACTGTAGAAATTTTTCTATATGTATTTTATGTGTATTGGTAAATGAAAGCAAGTATTGTGAGATTGAATATTGAAGTTTAAGTTATTTACAGTAACAAATTAAGTGTACCGTTATTGTGCCATTTATTTTTGTTTGATTTGACATTTCTTACAGAAAAATCGGTTTTTGTAATTTTGTTTTGTCCGGTCATTTTGAGTAAATGTGTTTATTGTTTGAGTGACTTTTCTTTGAGCTGATGAGTATAGTTGTGTTTTGTCGTTTGTCCTATGCCATTTCATTGTTTCCTCTAGGCCCTCTCTGACGGCGTTTGTGTTATGCCACGGGCTAGTAGGAGATTGTGAATGTGAAGAGTAGTCCCCTGTGTTCCCCTGTTGTTCCCTAATTAACCAGCTTTGACGGCGTATGTAATGCCACGGGTTAATAGGAGATTGTGTTCCCCTGAGTCCCCTTTTGTGTTTCCTGTCTTGTATCTGAATGATGACAAGTGTTATACTCGTGATCAGAGGTGCTGTTTAGTTTTGCCTAGGAGCAGTCTCATTTAGTTTTCAGAACAAGAGCAAGTTTTTTTAAGTTGTGTTATTTTGTGCAGCTCACTCAAAAGTCAAGTTGTCAATATTATTAGTATTTTTGTATCACCCTGTATGTGAAGTTTATCGAGTATGTTTTTTTGTATACATTGTGTATTTGCTTTCACCCAAACATTGTTTTAGTATTTTTGTCCCACCCTGTATGTGAAGTTCGTTGAGTTTGCTTCGAACCGTTTTTTTTTTCTGCTATTTTGTGGATTTGTTTTATCTAGTTTTTTTTGTTAAATCAAGTCTATTTCTATCCCAAGTTAACTGCTACGATTTCCATTTTCTTCTATATCCCAGTTTTCGTAAAATTATGTAGAAATAATTTTCGTCTATTTCCTTGTGAATTAAAAAATACGTATTTGGAATGATGTCATTCCTTATTTGCCGGTATTTAAAATGTGAACGATATTAAGTTTGTTTATTCTTGTTCGTCTAAGTATCATCCCATGTCTGAGAAAAGAATTTTGTTTACGTTAACGAAATAATTTATTTCGTATGTAGACGCTGTCCTTTCTTTAAGTGTTTATAAGTTATCTATTTCGTCTTCTTATTGAGTCTTTGAGCAAATGTAGGTCAAATTTTTGCTTGATAGATATGAAGATTTTATAGTCCAGGCAATGTGTGAAATTTTTTTAGCCCCGAAAAAGAAAATGTTTCTGATTTTACAGTCCGTGTGTTTTCGTGTTGTCTTTTGTTTTATAAGTAGGAGGAAGTAATAATGCGATTTCGTTTGTCCATGGCTAAGGCCGATTTGTTAGTGACAAAGCGAAGTATTGTTGTTTCCCTTATGTTTGTTATTCCCGTGTTTTCCCGTGTTTTCTTTGTTCCTATTCTGTGTTATAAGTAGGAGGAAATGATGATACGATTCCGTTTGTCTTTGGCTAAGGCCGATTTGTTAGTGACAAAGCGGAGTATTGTTATTTTTCTTTTGTCTGTTAGTCTTATGTTTCTCCCTAGTTCTTTTTTGTGTACAGTAAGAAAAAGTGATGATACGACTTGGTGTATTCCTGGCTAAAGGCCGATTTGTTGAGAATATACAGCGGAAGTACATATTGTTATTTTCTTTTTGTCTGTTAGTTTTGTGTTTTTTCCTTGTCTTTGTGAGGTCAGATGTGGTAGTGGAGTTGTGTTGATGGTCTAAAATGTGTTAGTTTGTGATTTGAGTATTGTGTTTTTGAAGTATCATGTAGGACGTACAGGCATGTGACCTGGATTTGTGTTTCCTTGGATATTTCTGTTGTTGTGTAAGACTGCGTAGCAGCATCCCCTTTCCGTGAATTAATAGAAATGATAAGCCTTTCTATGTGTTGAAGTAAGACTACTGACGATAGAGTCTCAGTAGCATTCCTTCTTGTTGTAGAGTTTGTGAAGTAGTGTTTTTGATTTGGCAGAAGCGGAGGTACAAATACTTGCATTGTCCATTGTGACGTTTTGATTTGCTGAGGTGAAAGTACCTGGCCGCTTATTGTGAAAATATTGTTTATGTCGATTGTGAGACCATGTTAGTGAAACATCTGAAGTATTTTTAGTACTACCGTTGAATGACCCACTTAGAATTTCCCAGTTTTATGTTGTGACCCTGTTCGAGTTTTGTTGAAGAATAGTGAACGTTTTCTTTCTGATTTGTATGACGATGTTGTATTTGATTAATATCCGTGAAGTGATGAAGTTTATTTCTTGATGTTGTCCCTTTATTCCCTTCCCAAACTGTGTCTTTGACCTTATTAGTTGTCATAAGAGGAACGGCTAGGTCGATGAGTTTTGGATTCGTCCGCCAGGTGACCTGTTGAGCTTTTAAGGAAGATAAGTCATTAGTTTTTGCCTTGTGTATATATATACTCTTCTTCTTCTTTACCCTTCTTGCCCTGCTTTTGAGATTTGTGTACCCAGTTGGAAGTTTTATTGTTGATGACGGACTGTAATGATTTTTTTGTTCTTTTGGAAGATTACAGTGATTCTTATGTTCCCTTGGAGATCTGTAATGATGTTTTTGTTTGTTTTGGAGTGTTGTCGTAACTTTTTGTTTTCTTTGGAAAACTGTTACGATTTTTTTTGTTTCTTTTGGAAGTATTTAGTTTGAGACTGAACTGATTGTGTATTGATTATGGCTTGTATGCCATGTGCCCCTGTTCTTTCTTCTTTTCCAAGAGTTTGTATTAGCATTTTGGATTTATTTTCTTCTTTCGTCCTTTTGGGAGTTTCCTGACTTGGAAATTTTTCGCGGTGTCGATCCCGGAGGATATTTCTATGGAACTATTGGCCATCCTGTTTTCTTCTGTTTATGTAGTTTGATTTTTAATCAGTGGTTGGAAATTCATTGGTTGACTGTCGCAGTCAACTGTGTTGTTATTGTTTGATATTGTTTTGGTTATCTATCTAGTGGATAACCATAGCGAAGCTAGTCTAAGCTGTGTTGTTGGCCACCCGCCTTTGTTGAGCTGGAAGCACCTTTCCTTTCGCTCCCAGAAACTTCAACACTGGTCTGTTCCACGTTTTGGTTAGGCTAGAGCCATTTTTATAGAAATCTGCCATTGTGTCGTTGTGCTTAAGAGCCCACGAACTGTACCTGGTGCCGATTCGTCAAATTGAGCATCCAGTTTTATTTTGTATGTTATTGTGTTAGTACCATAAACAGTTATGATGAGTAGTTTTTGATTATGATTTTGTTTGTTGTTTTTTTGGTTTGTTTGAGTTATTGAAGTCATTATGTATTGTTGCAGTAGTTAGAAAATGCTACTGTTGTTCCAACCTGATTGTTGTTTGCTCTAAACGAAAACTTTTCCTGTTAGTCCAGTTTTCGCTCTTACGTGGGGGTATTGTAGCATTTTAAATTTGATTGATTCTTTGAAGTATATTTAAAGTCGCCTCGTATATGAAATCGTCTTAATAAAACGAAGAATGTTTTCTGTTTTTTAGTTCGTATCTTTCGAAAAGTGTTTTCAATCATTCTAACGTCGTAGAGTAATAAATCCATTTAATTGTTGTTTATTTTACTACGGCGATTTCTTTTCAATTTTATGCGTCTCAAAGGATATCTACGTCGTTCGTTGGTTTTGCTATTTCAGCAGTTCGTTGATTTTCAAGTTAAGCGAACAAATTTTTAATTTCGTCACTCTCGGTGAAACCGCTGTCAAGAGCGTTTGTAGTTTTATTGGAGTCCGAATTTTTCTTCAAATTCGTAATGTTTTTTCGTTTTTTTTTTGTCATTTGTCATATGAAAATGTGTAGTGTGGTGGCAGTTAAAAGCTCGGCGTGTAATCTTCAGAAAGCCGACAGATCCTGTTTGTGGAAAGTTATATGTGTTGTATTATGTCCTAAATGGAAGATTTGTAAGGTGTTACAACGATATAAGAGGCCATCGTATTTTCAATGAAATTTTGAAAAGCCAAGCTTAGAAGTTTGCAATTTTTTTTTTGACCCGAAGCCCGATGATCCAGCCGAACTTCAACTTCTTTCGTCTATTTGTTTGTCCCTGGTCATTCCAGACCATTCTGAAGCTTGGAGACGCCTGTGTTATTTTGCAGAGTTAAGAAATCCAGTTCCAGCCCCAAAACTAATATTTAGTGAAGTCAGGTACTTTTTTTGTTTAAATTTTTTTTTAAAGTAAAAAATAGACATTTATCATTAATAATTGCTTTCATGACAAGTTGAAAAATTGTAATTAAGTAGAATTATAAAAATTAGGATTTGGCTAACTGTCATAATAATTACTTATTCTTATACACATAACTAACCATAAGTTTTGAATTTCTTTTGTTTTTTTTTAAGTTGACCTTAATGTAAACTGCATTGAAAGATCTATATGATTTCAATTTATAAATAATGTAAGTTCTTATATGTGTCTCCACCGTCTAGGGTTGTAAACGATAGCAACATTGCTTTTGTAATTATCATTTATTTTGTAACTGTTTGTGGTGACACATAAATAAAAGTTAAATTTTATTTTCTTAACTTTTTTATTTATTTTTTTTAAGCTAACCCTTTTTGAGTTTATTTGAAAAAGATATGTTTTTTATGTTTTGATTTTGTTTTCTAATTATTTCCCTAGTTACAACTAGTGGTTGTAATAGGCATAATTAGGCACCTCAAGTGGCGCCCTTATTAAATTTCTTGTTTCTTGAGGTGTTTCCGTTTATTTTCATTCTGTTTGTCCAATAGATTCGTATAAGTACCTTTTATTTCATTTTTTTGTAGTTGCCCCATTCCAATGCCCTTATCTTTTACTTATCCACGACCCCAGCTCTCCTACGAAACCCTGAGTGCCGTTCGCATCAGTAGCGATTATTTTGCTTGCCCTATCTCTACCCCCAATAGTTTTTTTCCCCCAATTTTCTATCTCCCGTATTAATGCCCCCTGTGGTAGGCAAAATATTATCGTTACAAAATGATAGTAATATTTATTTTCTATGGCTTTTCGCTTGTCGTTCTGTATTGTTAGAAATAATGTTGGGAATAAGCCACAATATATTTATTCAAATGTTTAATTTATGGACGTTTCGATGTCTATAAAGAGACCGTTTTTAAACATACAAATGACAGATATATTTATTTTTCTATAGCTTGTGATTGTGGCTTCTGTTATTTTTAGGGATAAGGTTGGAAATAAACCACAATATATCTATTTACGTGCTTAATACACTGACGTTTCTATCTCTATTCCAGAGACCGTTTTTAAAGATAGAAAAAAAAAAAGAAAATAAATAATATAAGATTATAAAAATATATAATAATAAACAAATAAAATAAATATAACTATCATTTATATTTTTGAAAGCGGACTTTCTTCTTCTTCTTCATGTGCCTTGTCCGTTCCGAACGTTGGCAATCAACATGGCTATTCTGACTTTGTTTACGGCAGATCTGAATAGTTCAGCAGATGACAATCCGAACCATTGCCGCAAGTTTTGGAGCCATGAGTGTCTTCTCCTCCCTGGACCCCTTCTGCTGTCTACTTTCTCTTGAACGATCAGCTGTTTAACACTAGCAGAAAACAAGCTTACTTTGGCTCTCCCAAAACAGGAGCATCATCCTGCAATGTATCCCTTGCAGGGCTCATATCGTCAGCCCTCACTAATCAAGCAATGAATAAATTGTCCTAAAAATTAGTCTGACCTCAAGTCTACTCAAGATACTCTAAAGAAAATATCCATTAGGGATATTCAATAACGAATTTATGTTACTAATCATATTTCATACTTAAAATGATTTCACACTTAATTTTTTTTTCCAGTAGGTATGCATTTTCAACTGACTTTTCAAATGACCCTTTCAAGAAAACTGCTTACAACAAATTTCACACTGGTAAGGTTTTTCTTCAGTGTACACGATCAAATGCTTTTTTAAACTTCCTGTTTTACTAAAATGCTTAAAACAAATTTCGCACTG
Source organism: Diabrotica balteata (assembly GCA_918026665.1). Lineage (NCBI taxonomy): Eukaryota > Metazoa > Arthropoda > Insecta > Coleoptera > Chrysomelidae > Diabrotica > Diabrotica balteata. The sequence continues at coordinate 49,630,629 of OU898284.1, forward strand.
GTAATGCTTTATCCACTATGTACATTCAAAAGTTTTTTTAAACCCCCTTCTTGAGTAAACTGCTTAAAGCAAATTTCACATTGGTAAGACTTTTCCCCAGTGTGCACTCTCAAAAGTTATTTTTAAGAACTTGCTGTAGTTAACTGCTTAAAACAAATTTCACACTTTTAAGGTTTTTCTCAAGTATGCACTCTCAAATGCTTTTTTAAACTTCTCAACGCACTAAAATGCTTAAAACAAATTTCACACTGGTAAGGCTTTTCCCCAGTGTGCACTCTCAAATGTATTTTCAAATAACTTGCTGTAGTAAACTGCTTAAAACAAATTTCACACTTGTAAGGTCTTTCTCCAGTGTGCATTCTTAAATGACTTTTTAAATAATCTATTTGAGCAAACTGCTTAAAACAAATTTCACACTGGAAAGGTTTTACTCCAGTATGCACTCTCAAATGTATTTTCAAATAACTTGCTGTAGTAAATTGCTTAAAACAAATTTCACACTTGTAAGATTTTTCTCCACTGTGTACATTCAAATGTTGTTTTAAACCTCCTTTTTGAGTAAACTGCTTAAAGCAAATTTCACACTGGTAAGGTTTTTCTCCAGTGTGCAATCTCATATGACGTTTCAAATTATTTGCTTGAAAAAAATGCTTAAAACAAATTTCACACTTGTAAGGTTTTTCCCCAGTGTGCACTCTCAAATGTATTTTCAAATGACCTGCTGTAGTAAACTGTTTAAAACAAATTTCACACTTGTAAGGGTTTTCTTGAGTGTGCACTATCAAATGCCTTTTTAAACTTCTCAACGCACTAAAATGCTTAAAACAAATTTCACACTGGTAAGGCTTTTCCCCAGTATGCACTCTCAAATGTACTTTCAAATAACTTACTGTAGTAAACTGCTTAAAACAAATTTTACACTTTAAAGATTTTTCTTCAGTATGTGTTCTGACATGTTGATTTAAATGATTTTTTATAGCAAACTGTTTAAAACAAATTTCACATTTATAAGGCTGTTTTCCAGTCTGTTTTTTCACATGTTCCATTCTGTGCTGGTAAAAACCTAAAATAAAAACCAAACTTTAAAAATTTGTTTATGTGGCATTTATTGAGTATTAACATAAATGAATAAATAAAATTATATTATATTTTTGACAATGGAAATTATTTACTATTCATGAATTTGCTCGTAGGCCAGGGAAATAAGCAAAAAAAGTACCCTGTTTTTGACATTCGGCCGGCCAGGCAACCGACAGTTGTTTTGAGTAGTATGAACCTCTGTAACAAAAACCTATATGTTTCCTGCAGTCGATTTCTTGGACTTAATTAGTTATTAACAAATTAAGGTAAAAAACGGAAAATTTTTGTTTTTTCGTCTCTCAGCAAGAAGTGAAGCAATTTAGACAAATTTTAGAAGAGAAGAAACTTATAAGTCATATAAAAACCTTTAAATTGGCATTTTTTAAATATTTCTATCCTTATTTGCTGCTTAAGAAATTGCAGTATAAGTCTAAAATTTCGGTTTTTTATAAATGTTAATAACTTTTTTAAAAATAAATTTATAACGTTTATATTTCATGGAACGTTGAGTCTTATAGTGCTTAAAATATGGTCAAAATTTTAAAGTGATCGGTTAAATAGTTTAAAAGATATTGTATTTGTTTATCCCAAATTAAGTTTTTTTACAACATTATAAGTCAGAAAATTATATAGTTTTAGTAACTATAAGGATAGATTCTGGAAGAAGAAGACTTATTCTATTATTAACATAAAAAAAATTAAGAAAATTAATTTTAAATATTGCAAAATAATTTTGCAAAAACATGCTGATTTTTTGCTTATAAACAATTAAAATAACTTTTTAACCATTGCCTGTAAAAATATTATTTTTTCATATTTAAAAAGCCTGATTTTTTTTACAAATTTAAGAGAAAAAAAATTGTCCTAAATTAATTTGAAACAAAGTTAGCCTCTTTTTTTATTTAATTCATAGCAGCTTTGTTTATAACAATTAAGAAATCTAATTGGCACTATTTGAAAGAATATACTTTATAGTTTTGTAGTACCAAATTATAAAAATTATGCCCTTTAATATAATCGTCCACAAAGCTTCAAAATGTGTTCTTTAAAGTTGGCCGGATTTCAAACTCGCGGGAGCTGAAGGGAGGGGGAAAGAGCTGTTAACTGTATCTCTGGTTTTTTATGTATTTTAACGTTTTTTTTTTTTAATTGTATGTACTTTTTACGTACATTACAATATGCATTATTTCATTAAATAAATTGTTAAATAAACCACCTAATTTGTTAAAAAAAATTTTTTTAAAATTTTTTTAGTAATATTTAAGATAAGTTTGAATGTAGAACAGAAATATTTATGATTATTGTATACTTCTTTAATAAAATTGTAAATAATTTATTAATAATTTGATATAATAGAAATAAAGTTTGAATAATTTCCCACAAATTTTACTTATATATTTTTTTATCCTATTTATGTAAATTTTTTAATCTATTTTTACAATATTGTAAGTATATTTAATCTAACACATCTAATTTTTTATTACATTAATTGAAAGTATTAAAATATACATTAAAAAATTATGTTATCCACAAAATGAAGTTTTGACATGTTGTTAGGGACTCTCCTAGTTTCTAGTAAATTGATCAGTCGATTTTGTTGGACCATTTTGTTTCGCTAATTAAATTAAGTAAATGTTTACAATATTTCAAAACTATACTGAAGACAACAATTCGAATTTACAATGAATTCAGAAAGGGAAGGAAAAAGAGAAGCAGAAGGAGAAAGTGTACAAAGGTATAGTTTTATTTTTATATGTTTTTAACTCTTTTTTTAACTTAATTTATTATTAGGATTACATTACCATTGATTTACAAGTATACCTAATAATTGTTTTAATATAATGTTAATAACTAATATTGTTCTGAAGCTATTTTATTGTGGCATCCTAATGCCATTTCCATTTTTTTTGGGAATAAGCCACAATTTAAGTTTACAATAAGTTTATTTTTGATGTTTCGATTTCTACTTCGTAAAATTTCTACTATATTTTGTAATACAATAAAAAAAATATATTAAAAAATTTTCTTCAAATAATGTATTATCTTTAGTTTTTATTATACCATTTTTTATTATAGCAAAGAAAACCTAGTTTATTTATTATTTTTTATTTCCAAAGCAATACATAAAGCAATACTATTTTTAGAAACAATTGAATAGGTTATTTTGTTGTTTTTATAAAATCTTTTATAAATAAATTATTTACAATTTTAATAAAGAAGTATAAATTAATCATAAATATTTATGTTTTCAAATAAAAATTATCTCAAATAAAAATTTAAAAAAAAAATGTTTAAACAATGTAGATAGTTTATTTAACAATTTATTTATTCAACTAATGCATATTCGTAATATAGGCAAACAGTACATGCAAATTAAAAAAAGGAACGTCGAAATCCATAAAGAAGAACCAGAGATACAGCTAACAGCTCCTTCCCCCTGCCTAAGGCTCCTGTGATTTTCGAAGCCAGCCGATTTTAGGGACCACATTTTGAAGCTTTGTGAACGATTTCATTGAAAGGCAATCTTTTTAGAATTTGGTTCGTTAAAAGCATAAAGTATATTCTTTTAAATACCGCTAACTAGATTTCTTAATTGTTATAAACAAAGCTGATATGAATTAAATAAAAAAAGATGATAACTTTGTCCCAAATTATTTTAGGACAAAGATTTTTTTCTTTTAAATTTGTGAAAAAATATTCTTACAGGTAATGGTTAAAAAGTTATTCTAATTGTTTATAAGCAAAAAATCGACATGTTTTTGCAAAATTATTTTGCAATATTTAAAATTAATTTTCCTAATTTTTTTTAATGCAAATAATAGAAGAAGTCTTCTTTTTCCAGAAACTACCCTTATAATTACTAAAACTTTATAATTTTCTGACTTATATTGTTGCAAAAAAACTTAATTTGGGATAAACAAATACAATATCTTTTAAAATATTTAATCGATCACTTTAAAATTTTGACCATATTTTAGGCACTACAAGATACAGCATTCCATGAAATATAAACGTTATAAGTTAATTTAAAAAAAGTTATTAACATTTATAAAAAACCGAAATTTAAGACTTATTTTGCAATTTCCTAAGCAACAAATAAGGATAGAAACATGTAGAAAACGCCATTTTAAAGGTTTTTATATGACTTATAAGTTTATTCTCTTCTATAATTTGTTTAAAATGCTTCACTTTTTGCTGAGAGACGAAAAAAACAAAAATTTTCCGTTTTTTGACCTTAATTTGTTAATAACTAATTAAGTCCAAAAAATCGACTGCAGGAAACATATAGGTTCTTGTTACAGAGGTCCATACTACTTAAAACAACTATCGCTTGCCTGGCCGGACGAGTGTCATGAAAAAATGCTTGGTACAGTTTTCTAAGTGCCCCTTAGTCAATTGGTGCACCCTGTATAGCATTACCTACATATTTATTCTAGGCCCATCGCTCGTGTCGGAAAAGATTTGGGTGTGATTCTTTCAAACTTTATATAGAATCGATTTCAATACATTATCTTTAAAATCAAAATAAAGTAGTGCGCGCCATCCTTTTATTTACTCTCGTAAGGGAACGAGCTCAGACAGAGAAATAAACTGAAAATTTTAAAACAAAGCTATTCTAACTTTTATTACTTTGTAAAGAACAAAAAGTTACTAAAAATTTTTAGGAACAGTATATTATATAGCAAGAGAAGAAACATTCTGTATTTTTGTATTGAATTAAAAATGATAAGTACTTATATGAAACCAAAATTATATTTTATTAAAATTTCATAATTGGTTCACATAAAAAAATCTGATAGTTATGTAATTAAAAGAATAAAAATAAAATAACTCTTATTTAGTTAATAAATTATCTTCATTATTCAATAAAAAATACAAAATTGAAACAACCTGGATTATTTGAGAATAATCCGTAAAAAAATTTAAAATATTTAAGAACTTCCTTACTAGCCTCCAGTCAACAGTTTCTTTCATAATGTTTCAAAAACATATGGAATGCACTGTAAATACTAGGCGACAACATACTTTGCAGTTATGGATTATGATTAAATTAAAGGTACACAGGTATGCACCTGTATGGGAATAGTACATTGTTTACCGGGTAGGAAAAGCTTAACATTCCTGGACGACTGTGAAGATTGCTAAGTCGAGGCGCAAGCCGAGACTTAGCAACACAGAGTCCAGGAATGTGGCTTTTCCTACGAGGTAAACATACTATTTTTCCGCAAATCGTTTAAAATTCGACAGATATTGATTGATTTAAAAAAAAAACGTGATAATTTTATTCCCAAATAAATGGTGCTTTGAAATTCCTAATAAAATTACTTGCGTTACTATGGAAACGTATTGAGGTTGAATTGTCAAACTTGACGCTTATAAATTTAATTGCTGGTGTTCTCGAAAGTAAAATGATAAGTGATGATGAAATTTCCATTCCTGGGACTCCTCCAGAGCTGGTTGAGGCAGTGAATACTGCTTCATTAGAATTATTGCCAAAGAAATGAAGAGAAAAGTACGAAAATGCATACAGACGTTTTATGGATTATCGCATGAGTAAAAATACGAGTTTTTTTTTCTCAGAAAATGTTGTAATGGCATACTTCCTAGACCTTTGTTTAAAGATGAAATCTTCAACATTATGGGCCAATTATTCAATGCTGAAGTCAACCCTTGCACTTAAACACAATGTAGATATATCTACATACTCAAAACTTCGTTCTTTATTGAAACGGCAAGCTCAAGGTTATAGGGCAAAGAAATCTAAGATTTTAACGAAGGAAGAAATTGAAAAATTTATCCAGGAAGCTCCAGATAAAGAAAATTTAATGATTAAGGTAATTTACAAGGTTTTAATTTCTATTTAGATTATAGCTTTATTTATTTTTTAGGTGGCTGTAATATTTGGTATTTCTGGGGCCTGTAGAATGGATGAGTTAGTCCGAATGACTGTACACGATATAGAAGACTTAGAATCTAAGCTTTTAATCAGCATACCTGATTCGAAAACCAACAAACCAAGATCATTTGTAATTAATCAGATCTACTTGAATGTTTATCGAAAGTATGTTTCGTTAAGACCAGAAAATATGAACAGTGACCGATTTTTCTTTAAATATCAAAGCGGAAAGGGTTGTAGACAAGTGGTAGGAATTCATCAATTTAGAAAAATGCCCAAAATAATTGCTACTTATTTGAACTTGGTAAATCCGACAGAATATACTGGTCACTGCTTTCGTCGGTCTTCTGCAACAATATTGGTTGACTCTGGTGCCGACATAACTAGTTTAAAGAGGCATGGCGGATGGAAGTCATCAAACGTTGCTGAAGGATATATCGAAGAATCGCTTAACAATAAGGTTGAGGTGGCAAATAAAATTTTCACAGTACAAAATATTCAACAAAATGACACTTCCACCCTGCATGTTGTCCAAAATGTTTCTCATAGTTCTAAGAGTGTTCCTCCAATGTTCAATAATTGTACTAACTGTCAAATTACTGTAAATATAACAAATTAATCTTAAAAATGTATTCAGCAATGACTTGATGTTTTCAAAATATAAATTAATTCCTTATAAGCAATGTGTTTTCTATCATTTATGTAGAACACTAACAACTGTACGGAAATATCATTTCCTTACAGTAAGGAAATGACATTTCCTTACAGTAAGGAAGTCCTGACTTTTTCTTCAAGAAATTTTGACAGGAATGTCAAAATTTCCTGGCGATTTGCGGAAAAAATATTTATCATACTGTTAGGGTGGCCGCACATAGAAAGAGCAAAACTGTGCAAAAAAATAGAAAGACAGACAAACTGTTGTTTGTCAAAAACGTTTGAAACGAAAACGTTTTTGTTTCCACAAGAAACATTTTGTTTCAAGAGGAACAATGTTTCAATCAGTTTTATTAAAGATGTCGACAGATAACGACGAAATTGCACTAGTTTTCTGGCAGTGGTTCCTCCTACAGGACGAACAAACGCAAAAGAAAAGACTATTTTGGGTGCATCCTATAAATGAGAAAAAAACTGCTAAAAAAATTCTCCAGTCTTTGCTCTTAGAATTAAGGCAGATAAAAAAAGTGTCAGAATTTTACAAGAATGGGCTCCATTTCTCTTGATTATTTATTGAAATTAATATCTGATACAATTGTGAAAAAAGTACAAATTGGAGGCCAAGCATAACACCAGAAGAGAGATTATTGATAAGACTAAGGTGAGTTTTTATTTGAAGTATATACTTTATTGACATTTTTTTTTTTTTTTTTTTTTTTTTTTGGGAGGTGAGAATCTTCAAAAGACCGTCTGGGAAGGTGTCCCAGGTGTGTCGGATTCAGTCCGGCACGCTTCACCGCGTGCTGAGACCGCCTACCGACTAAACTCACCCCCTCTTTCTCCAACCGACGGGTCTGGAACCGCACTTAGCGTGCATGTCTGACCCGCCGACCTTACTCTTAACTCCCCTCTGGCACTTTTCGCGTGCATTCCATTGGTTTGGTGGCCACCTATCCTCTCCCTCCGCAAAAGCCTCGCGCCAGACTGGTCGATGAAGCGACCGTCCAGCGCAAGTCATTCGCGGTTCGGGCGACCAGGATGCCCTCCCTCCATGATGGAACTAGCAAGACAGAACCAGTTGGCAGTTACGAGCAACACCAAACATTCTTCCTTTCATCAATTCATTCATTCAATACACACATTCGTTCAAAACTCACATTTAAAACAAGGAGGTAGTTGGCTTAGGTTAGGTGTAAAGGGTCCTCCCCCGCTAAACTGCCTCAGGACGTATACGGTAGAACAAGGAAAACATAAATCAAAACATAAACAAAACAAGAAACACAAGAGGCACTCAGTCTGAGTCGGGTGTAAAAGTCCTTTCTTTACTGAATGTCTCTTAAGACGTGCACAACTAAAATTATAGTAAAAACGGTAAAATGTATAAATAAAATTGGTAAATAAATAAATAAATAAATAGATAAATAGATAAAACAGAATAAATAAAATAAAATAAAATAAGGACAGTCAACGTAGTTTGGATGTAAAGGGTCCTCCCCTGCTGACTGCCTCACGTGACATATACACGTTTAAAAAATAAATAGTAACGATCGGTCATCCCGCCTGCAAACGCCTCTCTTTCTCCTCTTTGTGTTTGATTGTCTTAGTAACAAAATCAATGACCAGGTCGAAGTCTCTCTTGCTATCGATAACTTTATCGATTAACTCGTGAGGCTCGCCTAGAGAATACCCAAGACCCAGCTGTAGCTCGGTGCGCCCCGCATGATATTCAGGGCAAACGAACACAACATGCTGCGCGTCATCCACCACTCCACACTCGGGACATAGATCGTCCGCGGTCTTTCCTATACGGTGGGTAAATTTCCTGAACGATCCATGCCCCGTCAAGAACTGTGTAAAGTAGTAGTTGACGCGCCGATGCCGGCATTCGTACCACCTCACCACATCTGGAATCAGGTATCTCGTCCAGGCCGCCTTCCCGACTTCGGCTGTCCATTCCCTCTGCCACGTCTGTAGACTTCTCGCCCTTTCCTGTGGTCCTGAACCTATTGCTCCATTGCCCCTTCGGTACATTCGGACTCTTTCTCCGGCCAGAATATGCACCGGTACAGAACCAGCCACCACCTGTAAGGCAATGGTTGATACAGTTCTGTACGCGCTGCACACTCTGATCAGAGGTTTTCTTTGAGCCCTAAGAAGCATGTCTTTATACTTTGTCATTCGAAGGACCTCGTGCCATACTGGGGCACCGTATAACACTATGGACAGGATTGATTGTAACATCACCGTCCTTTTTTGGGATCCCGGTCCTCCTATATTTGGCATCAGTTTATTTAGTGTGGAGGTCCTTTTTTCTGCTTTTCGACATGCTTCTTGTATGTGTTGTCCGAATGTAATCCTGTCGTCAAATATTATACCCAAGTATTTCGCTGTCTTTTGGGGTACTATTGCGGAGCCTTTGTATTCAAATAAAATATCATTTCTTTTTCTCGGTCCCCTCAAGATTATGGCTTCCGTCTTCTCTACTGCTAGCTTTAGGTCATTTGTTTCTATCCAGTCCGCGGTCTTTCGTATTGCTCTATTTACTTTTCCTATTATTCCCCAATTCGTATCGTCTTCGACTAGTAAAGCCAGATCGTCCGCGTATGCAATCGCTCTTACTCCACTCTCCTTGTTTGTTTCTAGTACCCCGTTATATAATATATTCCATAGTAAGGGTCCCAGGACTGACCCCTGGGGTACTCCCGCGGTCATCTCTTTCTTCTTTTTTTTCGATATGCATACGGTTCTGTTAGATAGGTAGTCCTTTATTATGTTGGACATATAGTCTGGAGCCCATTCGACGATTTTGTCTACTATAAGGCCCCAATTTGCTGAATTAAATGCATTTTTTATGTCCAACAGAATAAGGACCACCCATCTTTTCTTGCTTGTTTTTGCCGCGTCCCTTATCCATGTCGCGGCATCGATTGTCGATCTACCTTTACGAAACCCATACTGTTGATTTGATAACACTCTCATATCTTCCAACACGCCTTCCAGCCTCCTCTTGATAAGTCTTTCATAGAACTTACCAAGGCAGTCCAGGAGGCATATTGGCCGATAAGAGGATGCTGAACCGGGGGGTTTCCCAGGCTTTAGGAGTAGAACTAGGTTCGCTTCCTTAAAGTCCCTGGGAAACTATTGTTTCTGCAGTAAGTCGTTACATATTCTTCTGATCAAACCTGGTTTCTCAGTTGCTACAATCTTAATTGCCTCTGGTGGCAGCCCGTCGGGGCCGGGAGCTTTTCCTGTCTTCATTTCCTGACCAGCAATTCGTATTTCTTCTTCTGTGAACTCCTCTACCATTGTTGGAAAGATTTTTATAAAATTTTGGATTTCTTTGGTGGGGAAGAGGAGTTCAGCTGATTCCATCCGCTGGTCCTCGTCGAGTTTATATGGAGCCATAACCTTCAACGTCTTCATGGTAATTTTATATGCGTCGCCCCATATATCATCTTCCAATGCTTTTATCAGGGTCTGCCACTTTTCTTTTTTTCTTCTCTTATTTTTTATTTAGGGTTCTCTTTAGATCTTTGTATATTTCTTTCAGCTCGAGGTTGCCCTGGCTTCTCGTGTAATTCCTTCGAGCTCTGAGGCATCTTTCCCGTAGACCTTCTATCTCATCCGTCCACCAGTAGGGGGATTTTTTATTTTCCTGTCTCTTCACGGTGGCCAACTTTGCAGCGTTTTCTAGTGCTCTTCTCAGTTGACCAAGGTCAGAAATCTCTTCCTCATTGATATTTCTGACCTCCGATAGGTATGCGGTTTTATTGAAATAGATTTCCGTGTGACCTATCGGCCGCCTTACTCCCCCTTTTACCTTTATATCGTATTTTATGTACCGGTGGTAGGTGAATAATTGGTCGTCGAGGACATCCCACCCGTGTACTCTTCTGGACAGCCCTTCACTCGCGATCGTGACATCAATGTGTGTTTGGCTGGCCCCCCTCACGAAGGTTGGTTTATCGTTGTTTAATACTTGGAGGCCAGCCTGGGCTATCCATTCATTCCAGAGTTCCCCTTTTTTGTCATTTATGGGGGAACCCCATAACATGGATTTCGCATTTATGTCCCCGGCGATCAGTATTTCATTTTCATTCGTGGCGACGCTCATTATTTCGTCTACGATTGATTTATACCTTAACATAGGGATATTGGGAGATATGTAACATGCCAGGAGGCAGAAATCCCTCAACCTAATGAGGATATGGTTCCCCCCCTGACGATGCTCCGCACTCCCACATCCCTGTTTCTAATGAGCACCGCCACGTTTTTTCCGTCATCCTGAACCCAACCACCGCCTGAAGTAATCTTCTTATTTGGTTCTGGGACGATGAGCAGGGCTGTTTCTAGATTGCAGGCCTTTGCGTGGACAAGGTCGTGCGCCCGGCGCGCTCTGCCCACGTTCACCTGCAATATCCGTATACCAGGTTGATCCTTGAGGTCCGTTTTGGTTCAGTTCCCTGAGGTCGTTACTGCGTCGGAATCACGTCTCGTCAATAAGTTAAAATAACTACGAACTAAAATAAATAAATAAATAAATATAGATAAAATAGATAAATAAAATAAATAAATACAATTTATATAAGTATAAATAAAATAGTTCATTAAATAAAAAATGTAAATAAAATAAAAAGTGTTTGTATAAATAAAATATTTCGTTAAATAAAAATAAATAAGTAAAAATATATTATAATAAATATAAGTAAATAAAAATGGGTTAAATCTGTTCTTCCTCTTGGTTATTTTAAACCAGATTCTGCTAGAGGTGGTCTCCTGTTTCACTGGTGGACTGTATATGGGCTCACCCTCGTTCTCCAAGAGATCACCTCTCGTCTCTTCGTTTTCTTTTTTCTTTTTTTTACACATTTTTTTTGAGGGGCACCCTTTCTCCTCCCCTGCCGTATACCCACGCCCTATAGGCTGGGCATGCCATGCGATCCATGCGATGCCCTTCTTCTTTACACGTAAGGCAGTACGCAGTGCCGCTACACTGCACCGCCGTGTGACCACTTTTAAAGCAGTTGTAGCAGCATGCTACCCTGCTTTCCCCCTTGCACTCATAAGTATTGTGCCCGTATAAGAGGCATTTGTAACATCTTACGGGCGTGTGCTTTTCCATGATCGGGCATGACACCCAGCCTATAATGATTGAGCTATATTTCCTCAATTGTACGGCTTTTGTTGGGGGTACGGCTATAGTAGCCAACTGTTCCCCGTACCTACTGGTCCTTAACGATTTTATATCTACTTCGTCTTTGGGGATACCTGTGTATGACTTTATGGCGCTATGTAGCCTCTCCTCTGTAACGCCAGGGTCCAACCCCGTTATTGTAAAATGGATTTCCTTTTTACGTATGGCCATGTTCATACCAGACATTCTCGTATCCATTTCTTGTTTCAATTTTTCCGCGGCTCCCTTCCCTTTTAATTTTACGAGGATATCTCCTCCTTCTGTTTTTTTTAGTCTGTCCACTTTTATTCCTATCTTCCCGATATCTATCTTTTGATTCATTTCTTTTAAAACTTCCGTATACTTTTTTCCTCCCGTTTTAATTAGGAGGGCTTCCTCTTGTTCGTTTTTCACCCCTTTATCCATTTCCTTTCCTCTTACTATAATTTCCCAAGTAATATTCTCCCCCCGACCCACGAATTCTAATGACTTCCGAACGTCGTCTTTGTTGATATCGTTGTTGACGATTACTCTGACCGTTTCCGGTTGCTTCTCCCTTTCTTTTATCTGCTTGATGGCCTTCTCGGCCATCTCATACATTCCGTGTCTTTTTATTTTTGTGACGTATGTGTACCACTGGTTTTTTTGACTAGCCATAGAGCTTCTCTTAGCATTTTCGATGTACTCTATACTCCCCTCTTTGCATCCCTCTATAAGTTCAAAGACTTCTTCCCTATATGTTCTTATTACACTTTCTATTCCCCCATCTTTTACTTCTTTTTTCGTTATTATTAGGCATTCCTTCTTTTCTACTGTTTCTTGTAGGCCCCCCTGTTCCCACTTAGTTTTTTCAAAGACCTTTTCTTCCCATTTCTTTTTATAGATTTGGCTAAAGGCGGCTGAGTCTCCTCCTTTGTTTAGGATCCCAATTATTTTTTCTGTCCCCTTCCTCTATCTTCAATTGGCATTGCTCGCATTTTTCCTCTTATTCCTTTTCTTCTGACACTTGGATTTGGCTGGTTTTATTTTGAATCGTGTTTATTTCCCCCAATAGCTTCTTCATTCTAATTCTTTCTTCTTCTATAGATCCATCCATGTTCAGGATATCGAGCATCTCCCTTATCTTTCTCTGGACCCTCTCTTTGTCCGTTTCTTCGGGGTATTTCTTACTCTCCTCTAATTTCTCTTTCTTAAATTTCTCGTTAATCTCCAAATTATCCCCCTTTCTTTTTTTTACTTGTTGCATTTCAATTCTTTCCTCCTCATCGAACAGGAAAGTTGCCAGGATGCTCTCTCCTGTGTCCTGCCATCCTGCTTCCCCTTGGCTTTCTGTTTTTCTTTTGGCTTCTGCCTTCGCATTTTCTACTGTTTCTGCCGAGGAACCTTCGTCTCCTTTGTTTCCCTCCTCTTTTTCCTTTTCTTCCCTATTTGTTTCCCCTAGAATCTCTTCCCCTAGCAGTGTCGAGTGTTTTTGGACACCCGACCTGTTCATTTTTGGCTGCTTGCTATGCCAATTCAATAGTTCCAGTTCAAATTTTCTCTGCTCTTCTTCTTCTTCTATTTTGCCGTCTTGCGTCTGTTCTTCCCCATTTACGTTTTTATCTATAGCGTTGTCCTTATTCGTTTGCATTTGGTCGTCTTCGCCTTTCATCTTTACATTGTTGGTTTTATTTTGATACATATGAATTCCCACGAGTCGGGACGTGCTATTTGTCTGACACGGCAGTGCGCCCTTACCGCGTTAAGGCTGGATTACTTCAGGAGGTCGCCAGGTATCCTGAAGGGATCGTTTATGATGCTCTAACCCTCACATCTCTCATATCTTTAGCACGATGCCTTCCACCGTGATAGTGGGGATCTTTTATTGAGGTTTACTCCTCTAGGCTTTTTGTCACGGTTGCCTCCGGACGCAGTAGCAGTCTGTGTGAACAGGCTACTTGGAGTTTCCACGTAACTGCTGCCTCCACTGTTACGTGGGAATTGAAAACAGGACGTATGATGGAAAAGGGTAATAGGTAGGGTAAACATGTCGGCTACTCCTATGAGATGTGTTGAGTAATTTTTGTGTTTTGGGGGTGAACGAGATTAGAATATTTGGGATTGGGTAGCCGTAGAAAGATTGGAGGGTAGTTTTGTTGCTGAAGGCAGAAGGCGTCGCAAAATGCTCGCCTCAGTTGCGGCGCCTTTTGGCGTCCAGTGGCCGTGTCCGGCGCCCACCCGGTGCACAGTCACTGGACGCCGAACTTAAATATCTACATAATACGGGAATTCTACGGGAATTGCGATTCTATTCTTGTTGGACATTCTGTTCTTGAAAAAGATCTATGAAAACTTGGCAAGTATTCTTCAAAAACTTAAATATGAAGGCCACGATTAGGCAATTAGCTGGTTGCATCAAATTCCAATGTTTTTCTGTCTATGGGGCAGTCCGAAAAAAAATTCAGCCAAAATTATATATGAATGAACATGAACATGAACTTGCTTGAATGTTGGCTGAAGTGCAACCAGTTTATAACAAGATACAGTTTCTAAAAAAAAACTATTGGAAAAAACTGATACCCAATTTGTGAAGAAAAGTGAGATACTAGGACAAAATGAGTTGGATTCAGCCCATAACAAACCATATAAATCAGTTAAAAGCCAATTTAAAATTTGTTGCTACAAAGTGCCAATTAATGAACATCTACAGGTTAAAATAATTTTCTATCAATAATTTTTTGAAACCAATTTTCAGATTGGACATAAAAAGAAAGAAGAAATGTAAAATGTAATATTTATTGCAATCAATTGTGCATTAATAATAGATTAAATTAAAGATTTACCATCTCTCTACATATTTTTTTATTACTTCACTCACCTGAGATATCTTCATCTGGTTCATTCTTCAAGTCTCCAAGATCAAAGGATTTAGTTAGCTGACTTTCTATATTATATTGTTGCTCATCTTGAGCAAGTTCTTTCTTAATTTCAGCTTTTATTTCTATTTCTAATAAATACAAATTAATCAAATCGCTAACTAAGTTTTATTAATAGTTATCTTACCAGGTTTGTCATCTGGTTTATCCTTACTACAAGCTTCAATATTATTTATTGATCTGTGTAACTGACTCCCTGCATTGCTTTCACTACATTCAAAAAAACCTTCCTTAACTTCAACTTTAAATTCCATAGCTAAAAAATAAACCAAATAAAAATATTGGAAACACATAAAAATAGTATATACATGTAATTATTATTTTTAATTTAATTAAAATCTACGATTTTTTATATGATCTCAATGCATTTGTATAATATTATGTGAGAGTATGAAAAAACTGGAGACTTGGCAACTCTGACACCATTTAAGCGTATGTTAAATGTCATATAAAAGCTTGGTTAGGTTAGAGTGCCCGTTTATGCGTATTGCCCAATATCTTCCCAACAAGAAGCGAAAGCTTTGTCTGAATCGGAACCTTTGATGTTGGGAGGACAGAAATTTCGGAGTGACAGTGACAATGAAACTACTTACAACACGAAGAAAAGTAATGAGGAAGTCGTTCAAAACTATAGTCAAATTATAGTTATACTGAGAAACGAAGTAAGCATTTTTTAAGTAATCTGTTTTGTATGAATTTTATTTTTTTTGTAAAATTTAATATAACTTATATATTAATTCTGTACTGATAATTAAAAAGTTCTTAAGTCAAAAATATCGATTTGTTTGGAAAAAAGCGATTGAATTTGAGAGTTAATTTCAAAAAAGAGATGAAAAGCAGTCGATTTCTATTATTTTTTATCGTTTTCTTAAGGTTATAGTCGGACAGATTTCAATTAAAGATGACTAATCTACAAATTGAACTAAACGGTAGCGGCAACCGTGTAAAATGTCAGTAGTAAATTCTTACAGAGGTCATTTTTATTGCGTATACTTCGCCCATGTAAATAAGCGAAAAAGTAATATAGTCCTCATAACATTTTCCCCCGTAACAATATAAATTGGTGCGGTTCACGAGTGTGTAGTGAGACAAGTTTATTGAATATTTTAAAATATCCACAAACATATCAATATTTTGCTGGTCTATATATATTTACGTTCTTAGAAAGAATGTTAATGAGTGAAATATGATATTTTAGTTTATGTTTATTCGTTCCAAATTCTAATGTGCATAGGCGTAGCGTTTTCTATTTCGTGGGAATATATTTATTAAATAGACTTTATTATTAACTTTAAAATAGTTTTGAGGTAAGTAAAGTAAATTTGCGGCAAATTTATTCTTTATATAATATTAACCCGTTAACGGCCGGTCAGTATACAAAGAGAAATTTGTCAATTAATTTATTAGGTTGGAATAAAAACACATAAAAAAGGATTGCAATTTACAAAAAAAAAGATTTTTTTTCTCATTTTCAAGGAAAACTGTACAATTTTTAATACAGGAACATATTGCATCTTAAATGTAAATTAAATTGTAAGGTGAAAATGTTCGAAACCTTCGGGGTGTAGATGCATTCTACACCTTTTAGATAAATAAATAGTAGTACTTTTGCATATCCTACATTCTTGCACCATCGTCTCTTTTTGTAATGTGGCCAATTGTCAAATCTGGTAAAGCAAATTTAGATTGAGGTACATGTACGAAGCTTGACATTGATGTAGCGATTCTTCACTATTATAAATGCTTTCTCATATACTGTGCACTTCTTTATCTTCATCTTTTGACCAATGTATATCAACTTGAAGCAGAGTGTGAATCAGATAATATACGAATCTATGTTATTTATTTCAAAATCGTGACGGTTCTTCAAAAGTATAGAATGCTCTCAATCTTCTTTATCAAATGCTTCTATGTACAGGATAGAAATGCTATCTAAATATAGAATGCTTTTTTTATCAAAAAAGAGTGAAAAAACTTTAAAATATATGACTTGACTCCATTGTTGGCTTTTATATTATCTAAATATCAATCAGACTGATGTTGAATTACTACTGAGCACAAAGCAGTACGAAGAAGTATCTGTTGTTACAACTTAAGTACAAATTTGGATCTACTATTTTTGACCGGTTTTTTCTTTGGACGTTTTATCTGTGGTTCAGAGGAATATCATAATCAGAATTACCAATCACTTGTATTTCATATGTACTTGCAATATCCGATTTTATTGATTCTTCACAAATAATATTATCAGCAATGTCTTTTACACAAGACACATTCTTATCTAATCTCGGCGGCAAATGAAACACTTTAAATGAGTCAGCATTTTCACAATCTGAGTATTCTTCTAACAAAGCTATTAAGTCTTTAGTAGTTAGTGCCATCTTTATTTCATATTTCGAGCAGTCGCCACATTGGGCATATTGGGCAGTCGCCACATTAAAGTTAGTACAACACGAAGTTTGAAGTTTGAATAACAAGAGCCAAAATAAAACACTTAAATAGTGCTGTGTACAAACTTCAATGTGGCGAGTGTCCAAAAACTTACATCGGTCAAACTGGTAGAAACTTTAATAAACGAATAGCAGAACATAAAAGGGCTTTCAATAATAGAAAAACAGATTCGACATACGCACTTCACCTTCTAGATCATAATCATTCTTTTAATGACAAATTTAAAATTCTTCACATTCAAAATAAAGGCCTTAAGCTATCTTTGTTAGAATCTATGGAAATCAACAAATTAAAAAATACAGATATAATTCTGAATGACCAACTTGAGACAAACAGTTCTCCCCTCCTCAACCTATTTCATTAGAGACTATAAATTGTTCGGCAATAAATTTCGGCAATCAGCCGAAACAGCTGTAGTGATAATAGTTAAAATAAATTTTGTGGAAGTTTGAAAACAAAGTTTTCAGTGTTTTATTGTTACGAAAAAATAAGTATTTTTCAAAGTTTTCTGTTTTTTGAAGTTCTATATTAGGTACTCTCTAATAAGATTAAAATTTTACTTTAATTTGTTAGACAACTTTAAGATACCAGTCGAAAGACACATGATACTTTAATGATTATATCGGTCTTAAATTTAATTTTTATGTAATTACTTATGTATTTAAATAAATAGTTAAATCAATTCAATTCGAGTTAAAACAAAACAAATATAACGTTAATAGCAGACAGCAATTCTATAAATGCGTGACTGACCTATTGTCTTCGTCTGAGAGTTTTGGACCTCCCAATTTGAGGTTAAAAATATGTTAAATATATAAGAAATTGACAATTATGAATAATTAGTTTTTTTATTATATTTTTCAGTTTATGTACAAAATAAATGTGGTATTTAAAACTGGGTTTCTAAAAATTCATCATAATTTATCTTTGCAACCCCAAACGGAAAAGAAAGGGAAAAATCTAGTACTGACAAATCAAGATTTTGCAAACCTATAAAAACTACTTACTATTTTTGCTATTATTTGCACAAATAAATACGCAACATGTATTTGCACCCATTTTTGATACAATTTATGCGTAAATACGCACGCTGGCATTGTTTCAAGGTACCCCTACCATGGTTACGCACGGAGCGAATAAGATACCTGTTAAAAGACACATGATAATTTAATAACTATATCGGTCTTAGATTGAATTAATTACTTATGTAATCAAAAGACTGATATTTTTTGTACACACTTATGACAAGTCGAAAGAAAATGCAAAAAAGTATTTTTGAAGTGTGTATATTTTAGGCAATTCCTAGCTGAGCGCTTTCGGCTTTACAAAGCCATCATCAGAGCTATGGTCAATTTTTTAAAATACCACTACAAAGGAGAGATCTCATTTCCTTAAGTTTCACAATTATGATTTTGTAGGAGTTGGAATTTTTAAACATATAAAAAACATATAAAAGGTCGACACTGGACGTCACAAACACGTTAAAAAATTGAAAAATTTTTTGTCATGGTACGGGTTTAAGACCCGACCATCTATTGATGTGAGGACGTAGACTGAATAGGTCTACTATTCAGTCTACGTCCTCACATCAATAGATGGTCGGGTCTTAAACCCGTACCATGACAAAAAATTTTTCAATTTTTTAACGTGTTTGTGACGTCCAGTGTCGACCTTTTATATGTTTAAAAATTCCAACTCCTACAAAATCATAATTGTGAAACTTAAGGAAATGAGATCTCTCCTTTGTAGTGGTATTTTAAAAAATTGACCATAGCTCTGATGATGGCTTTGTAAAGCCGAAAGCGCTCAGCTAGGAATTGCCTAAAATATACACACTTCAAAAATACTTTTTTGCATTTTCTTTCGAATTACTTATGTGTTTAAATAAATAATTAATTTTTTTTGGTACGCCTCTGCAAAATTGATAAGTGAAATATGATTTCGTTGAAATGTTATCGTTAAGGGCTTAGTTAAGTGCGATGTTGCAAAGTAATCACCTTCAATTAAAAAATGTTTTAGTATAATAAAAAACTCATCACTCAAAATCTATATTTTGACTCGACTTTTTAACTTATCAATAAAAAATTAGACTTTTGAAATTTCTATTAACTTTGTCTTAAGTTGCTGACTTTTTTTGTTTCTTCTTGAGGAATTTCTTTGAATGTGAATATCTATTAACCTCCAACACCACGATATTTTCGCTGCGCGTAAAAACACTGCAGCTGCGGCTAGAATGACTGTATACCCCTTGGATTTCTTTCTATGCATCTAGGGTCTCTGAAACATCTGGTTGTACTGTACTAAATTCGCCAGGACATATCAAATTTATGGTAGGAGAGGGTAAACAGTTGTAATAAAACAGAATAATAACAATTTATTGTAATTAATATACACGTATAACCCTTCGATTTCTTTCTGTGTATCTGAGGCCTCTGAAACTTCTGGTTGGACAGTACTACATTCGATTCGCCTGGATATATCACATTTGTGGTAGGGTGGGGTAAAAAATTGTAATAAAACACAATAATAATAATAATAATAATAATAGAAATATGGAGAATGGAAAGTACCCAGACACTACCTATTGTTCTATCTACTACTGGTGTTATTCCCAAAAACCTCCTAGCGAACATAAAACAGCTGGGTCTAAATGAACATCTTTATAAGGCCATGCAGAAAGCTGTACTCCTCGCGACGTCCAGATGTGTACGAAAATTTCTGGGAGATACTCCAATATACCAAGTCACCTAGGGCTCGATAACATGGAAAGAGTCCCACCAGAGCTCAATCCTTTTGATACCGTAGGTATCTGGGATGAGTGAATTTTCCCCTTAGAGGGAGTGTGAGCCGTATGGCTAAATCTGGGATAGAAATTTATTGTAATTAATACTAATAACCTTTATTTTGGGAGCTTAGATTATAATATAGATTTACAAAAAATAAGCATACTGTACACTAAATAAACATGAAAAATCATTGAAGCAGAGCTACCATAAAAGTAGCACCCCTTATGCGTGATACTTAAAAAATATATGTACAAAAACGCAAATATTTAACAAATGTATAAATATAAACAGTTGCATATGCGCCTTTACAAAAATACATTCATTTTAATATAGCATGTGACATAAATATGTCAATAAATTCAAGAAATGTAGTTAGTAAACAAAGTATTTCTACTTAGGATTTCTCTCCTACTATCCCTACAAAGGATTTCTATTTCGTGTCTTAATTCAGGCACGTTATTGTGTTAATTATTATTTTCCTTTGCTTTAAACAGTTCCATCAGGTATCTTTCCCATTCGTTTGCTGGAATGTTATTGTATTCCTTCAATTCTGCCATTTCTTTCTGTTGGTTTCTTATAAATCTCCATATTTGTTTTTGTTCTTACCAACTGCTTTGTTTTATTTCGTATTTTTCTATAGTTGTCTCTAGATTCTGGGGTATTTGATGTTTTGTACTTCATGTAGACCTCTCGTTTCTCTTTACATTTCTCTTTAATTTTCTTTTCTGAACCATGGTGTATTGTTGTTGTTTCTTTTGTTCAGTATGACTTTGCGTTTTCCTAGACCATCTGTTGCTGCTTCTTCAATGTTGTTTTTAATTTTCTCCTAGCTCGCGTTTATATCTTCGATGTCGTCTATTTGTTTCAGCTGTATATTCTGTGCTAGCCTCCTTTGGTACATTTCTCTTATAGAGTCGTTCCACAGTGATTCTACATTGTAGATATCTAGAATTTGCTTTGGGTGGATTTTTATATTAGTGGCTATAAAATCAATCATAGATTTATGCCCCCTGTGTTGGATGTAGATAAATAAATTTAAATATTTTCTAGCAGTGTCATCTATTGGCTACTTTACTAGTTGAATAATGTATCACTTTCCTTTTTTAGAGTAGTAGCAAAATTACAGTCATAGAGTAAACACGTGTTTCATTTTGTTCATCAAATCTCCATTTTAGTTCCAGAACTTTACAATTTCTCAATAGTTTATGGGCCCAGACGATTAAGTGGAAGATTTCCGATTAGTTCAAATAGTGTAGTACGTGTTCATTCGGTAAAAAGTTAGTGGATTAACAGTATCGAAAATGGCTGTAAACTATCTTACAAGTGTACCGCGTTTAACCGGTAGGGACAATTACCAGGACTGGTCGTTTGCGGTTGAGAATGTCTTCGTTCTAGAAGCATTGTCCAAGTGTATCCAGGGAACTGAAGAAGACACAACACTTGTTGCCAAACCTAAAGCTAAGTTAATATTGACATTACATCCATCCCTATATTTGCATGTACAAGATGCTTGCACGGCGAAAGATGTATGGGATACGCTGAAAAAATTATTCGAAGATTCAGGTCTTTCGAGGAAAATAGGATTGCTTCGAACGCTGATATCTTTACGGTTGGAAAACTGCAATTCCATGGAATCATACGTTAATCAAGTGGTCGAAACGGTTCAGAAATTGAATAGGACCGGTTTCAAGATTGATGACACGTGGGTGGGGTCGTTACTTTTGGCGGGACTTCCAGAAAGGTATATGCCCATGATTCTAGCTATCGAACATTCAGGAATCGCAATTACCACCGACGAAATTAAATCAAAATTGCTTGATATGCAGATAGACGGCGCTAGCAGTGGAAAGCAGAAAGCTTTTGCTACAAAGTCGAGTAAAGTTAGCACTAATCATGTCAAGAACGTCAACAAGAAAGACAAGAGAAATATAACCTGTTTTCGTTGTAAACAGAAAGGTCATTTCATGAATAAATGCCCTAATGCTAATAATAATGCGTTTAGTGCAGTGTTTTTAAGTAGAAAATTTAAATCTACAGATTTTTATATCGATTCTGGATGCAGCACGCATCTTACAGCTAGAAAAGATTGGTTGAGAAATATTCGAGATGGTAGTATGTCCAATATATCTGTGGCTAACAGTGAACTATTAACGGTAGAATGTGCTGGTGATATGATGATAACCACAATTGTTGATAATAAGAGATCTGAGGTAAGCATAAATAATATATCATATGTTCCTGATCAGACAACAAACCTTTTATCTGTTTCTCAACTGATAAAAAATGGAAATGATGTTATATTTAACAATGCAGGTTGCAAAATATACAATAAAAATGGATTGATTGCAACAGCTGATTTGATAGACAATGTATATCGTTTAAATTTTGAAGTGTCCAATAAGCAGAAAGCTTTTATGGCAACTAGAATTAGTAGTGAAATATGGCACAGAAGATTTGGTCACATTAATTATAAAGACTTAAATCTAATGAAGAATGGTTTAGTAGACGGTATAAATTGCAACAGTAATATAACAAACAATGATGTATGCAAAGTATGTTGTGAAGGAAAGCAGAGTTACCCATTTAGTTACAGAGGTAATAGAGCTAGTGCTTGCTTGGAGATTATCCATGCTGACCTGTGTGGACCGATGGAGATGACTTCATTAGGAGATTCTAGATATTTTTTTATCCATCAAGATGATTTTAGTAAGATGTCTTTTGTATATTTCCAAAAGGGTAAAGATGAAACTTTTCAAAATTTTAAATCTTTAGTAGAAAAATAGAAGGATACTAAAATAAAGATTTTGAGAACCGATGGAGGTGGTGAATTTTGTAGTAATATTTTTGAAAATTTTCTAACAAGTAATGAAATCATTCATCAAAAGTCAAATCCTTATTCTCCACAACAAAATGATGCTGTAGAACGATTAAACAGATCGATAGTGGAGTCTTTTGTTTGACTCTGGCCTCGAAAAGATATTTTGGGCTGAAGCAGTCAACACTGCTGTTTATCTAAGAAACCGTTCAATTGTAACAGGTGTGACTAAAACTCCGATAGAAATTTGGACCAACAAAAAACCTGAAGTTGGTCATCTAAGAATCTTTGGATCTGAGGTAATGATGCTGAAACCTAAAGAAAAAAAGGTATAAATGGGACAAAAAATCAAAGAAAACTGTGCTTGTTGGTTATAGTGACAACATTAAAGGTTACAGATTATATGATCCCGAAATAAAAGATATTGTTATAAGTAGGGATGTAGTAATAAATGAAAAATCAGTTGACGTTTCAATCACAGTTGATGAAGAGTTGTCAGGATTATCAGATTCAGTGGGGGATAATCATGAATCATGTCAGGAACAAAATCATCATAATGAAAAGGACACATCGGTTGATGAAATTGCTGAAGACAACGATCCTGATTACTTATGTAACTTGCCAAACTTACCAGATGAAATCAGGAGATCAACCAGAATACCTAAGCCAAAAAGGTTTGATGATTTTGTGAGTTATTTGTGTTCGGATAGTGACTGTGATCCAGTTAGTGTCGAGGATGCCATGTCAAGACCAGATGGTAATCTATGGTTAGCGGCTATGACAGAAGAACCGCAGTCTTTCCAGGATAACGCAGCATGGGAAGTGGTTGATGTTCCCGAAGATGGTTGTGTAGTGAAGTGTAAGTGGGTATACAAACGAAAGGTTGACAACTTAGGTAAAGTGAAATATCGTGCAAGACTGGTAGCAAAGGGTTACACTCAAAAGTTTGGTGTTGATTATAATGAAACTTTTTCTCCAGTCATAAGGCATTCTACATTAAGACTTTTATTTGCTTTGTCAGCAAATTTGAATTTAGATATTTTTCATCTTGATGTAGCTACGGCTTTTCTAAATGGTGATCTAAAGGAAAATGTTTTCATGACTATACCTGAAGGTTTAGAAGTCGAAAATAACAAAATTTTAAGGCTTAAGAAAGCCATATACGGTTTAACACAGTTTAACAGTCAGCTAGGTCTTGGTATGAAAAAGTCGATAACTTCTTAATTAACCTAGGTTATAAGAAATCTGATTATGAGCCATGTCTGTACACAAAGATGAAAAATAGTCTAAAAACCATTATCTCTGTTTATGTTGATGATTTTTTTATTTTTTCTAACGATTCAGATGAATCAGATAATTTAAAATTGAAATTAAATGAATGTTTAAAAATTAAAGATTTAGGAAGAATTAAGAATTGTTTAGGTATGAGAGTAACTCGTAATAAAGAGAATGGTGTTATAACTCTAGATCAAAAATCCTATATTGAACAATTGTTAAAAAGGTTCAATATGGAGGATTCAAAAGAAGCTGCTACCCCAATGGAGATTAGTTTAAGTTTGAATAGAGAAGATAATGCATCTCCTCAAGTGCCTTATCAGAATTTAATAGGTGGTCTTATGTATCTGTCAGTTTTGACAAGACCAGACATTTCATATTCTGTAAGTTATCTTAGTCAATTTAATAATTATCATTCAGAAACGCATTAGCAGCATGTAAAACGAATATTAAAATACTTAAAGGCTACAAAAGAGTATGGATTAAGTTTTTCAAAAAATGATAATTATTTAAAAGGTTATGTAGATGCGAGTTGGGGGAGTAATTCTTATGACAGAAAATCTTATATTGGTTTCTATTTTCAGTTTTCTGGTGGACCTATTGTCTGGGAAAGCAGAAAACAGAATAGTGTTTCTCTGTCAAGCACGGAAGCTGAATATATAGCAGTATCGGAAGCTGCTAAAGAGGCTATTTTTTTAAAGAATTTGTTGTATGAAATGTTGGGTATTGATGAAATTGTTACACTATATAATGATAATATGGGAGCTCAGAAACTAGCAATAAATCCTGTATTGAATAGAAGAACAAAACACATTGGTATCCGATATCATTTTGTCAAAGAAGCTGTAAACAAAGGTTTAATAAAGCTGGTATATTTAGACACAGCTAACATGCCAGCTGATTTCTTGACAAAAAGCTTGAGTCCTGTAAAACACAACAAGTTTTTGAAAGAGATTGGTTTAGTTAATGTAGTGTCAGAAATATTTGTTAAATGATATTTTTTAAATTTATCTCTATTTTAATTTTATTTAAATTTTAAGTTTATCTAGTGGGAGTGTTGGATATAGATAAATAAATTTAAATATTTTCTCGCAGTGTCATCTATTGGCTACTTTACTAGTTGAATAATGTATCACTTTCCTTTTTTAGAGTAGTAGCAAAGTTACAGTCATAGAGTAAACACGTGTTTCATTTTGTTCATCAAATCTCCATTTTTGTTCCAGAACTTTATAATTTCTCAATACCCTGGAGTTTTCAAATGTATATTTATACTGGGGCTTATGGTCGAAAAATGTATTATTGATTCTGAGTTCGTTAAAAGCACAGAGATTAGCCATGAATTCTCAATTTGCGTTGACATGGTTTTCATTAAATCTTTGTTTTACTCCTGGAACCATTTCATTTCCGATTGGTGCATTAAAGTCACCCATAAGAATTAAGGGCTCTTCATGAAGTATTTTATCCAGGATGGTTTGCAATTGTTCGTAGAATGCCTCTCGTTCCTCCTTAGGTTTGCAGTCCTCGGGGCTATAGATAGATATGACATTTAATTTTTGGTAGTCCATTGTGATGTTCACATGTATTATTCTTTCAGAGATATAACGGCAGTTATTTATGTTGCCTTTAAATGTTTTATGGACAAGTATACCTACGCCTGCTCGTTCTTCTTTCTTCACTCCACTGTATGCTAGGAAATATAGGTTATATGCTCTATGGCCTTTACCTTTCTTCTTGGTTTCTTGGATTGCACAAATGTCTATGTTTTTATTTATTAGTTCTTCTATTATCTCTTGGTCTTTTATGACCTTCTGAACATAAATATAAATTCAATAGCCTCTTTGCCACGAAAAATGTGAGATTACAAAGAACTGATCAGCCCTTAGTGCCCGCTGCTGCGTTAATAAATTATGAGGTTTGCAGGCGTATATTTTTATTATAAGTAATTTTTTGTACTTGAAATTTAATTTTTTAATTTAATTAGGAAACAAGACTGATATGCACTATTTAAAATGTTTATAAAACTAAAAAAACAATACTCAAAATCAAAACAGCAACTTAACTTCAAAGGTAAATGAACAACATACAAATAACGATACAAAAATTAAAAAATTATATCGGATGATACAATCCAAAAATTAGAACTTGCGAAACTTCAAATAATAGCTAATTTCAACTTACATTGAAGAAAACTGCCGATTGAGAGCGAACTGTACCGATTCTACCGATCGTATATTATAAGTCCCAGTAAGTACTTGGCCCCGTTGGCAACAATGTCGCTGTTTAGAGAATTAATATTCGGGAAAGTCAAAATATAAGAATATGATACACGTGCTGCCATCAAGAAATCGCTATCATCATGGGTAATTTAAACTCAAAAATCGGTGTTACTATGGCTGAAGAACATATACGAAATATTGTGGGTAGATATGGAATAGGCGAACGCAATTCAAGGGGAGACCGCCTTATCCAGTTCTGCGTTGACAATGACTTGACAATAATGAACTCTATGTATAGGCACCACCCCAGAAGATTGTACACTTGGATCTCACCTAATGGACGACATCGAAATCAGATCGATTACATAATGATTAAACATCGCTGGAAAACATCTATTAGCCAATGTAAAACACGACCTAGCGCTGACTGCGGCTCTGACCACCAACTTCTTGTTGCAACGCTAAAGCAAAAATTCAAGGCATGTGCTAGGATCCGAAACAAGAGGATATCAAAAATAAAAGATACACAACAATTTAAAATCCAATGTAATGAAAGATTCGAAAATATTTTACCAACTATCGTCACTCATGATTCCGAAAAGATTTGGTTATCTTTTAAAAATACCTTGATACAGACCTTGACTGACTGCGAGGCACAGTCTAATGCCGTCTCAACCGGACCAAAAAAAGTGTGGATGTCTGCAGATACTTTTGACCTCGTTGAAGAACGTAGAAAACTTAAAATTGCTGGAAGCGAGAACCCTCTCAGGAATTCCCAGTACCGACAGCTATCTAGAGCTATTCAGGCTGCTTGTAGACGAGACAAAAACAAGCATATAGAGAAAATCTGCAGAGAAATTCAACTACACGCCGACACAAATAACACCAAAGAACTCTTTGATAAAGTCAGACAACTCACACGTAAATTCAAGCAGAAATCTTGGTCTATCAAAGATGATGAAGGTAATGTACAGACGGATTTGGACAAGGTTATTGATGTTTGGAGGGCGTATTGTAAGTCTTTATACGCCAATACGGACCAGATGCCAGCGGACGCCCCGTTTGTACCTGACTGCCAGACCTCCACTTTCCATTCTCCTTCAACAGAGACACACCACACTAGTTTTGAGTCTGAACCTGACATACTTTTTTCCGAGGTGGAATTCGCTTTAAAAAGACTTAAGTTAAACAAAGCAGCAGGATATGATCTCATTACTGCAGACGTCTTGAAGCATCTTCCGGAATGTGGAGTGAAAATATTACATCGATTGTGCAATGAAATATGGCACACAGGCGTCTGGCCTGAGGATTGGAGAAAGACCATAATCATACCTCTTCATAAGAAAGGTTCAACAAATAATTGTAACAACTACAGGCTATTAGCTCTAATATCACACGCCAGTAAGGTGATCCTCTACATACTGCAACGGCGTCTAGAAAATTTCATAAGTTGGCAAATAGCACCTGAGCAGGCTGGATTTGTAAAGGGCAGAGGTACTAGAGAACAAATCCCTAATGTACGAAACATCATAGAAAAAGCCAGAGAATACCAGATCCCGATATTTATATGTTTCGTCGATTATACAAAGGCCTTTGATAATGTTAGATGGGACAAACTATGGAACATATTGACGACAATGGGTGTACCTAAACACTTGACTCACCTTATTAGCAAACTGTATCAAGATAACCTGGCATATATTCGAATGGATGGATATCTGTCTGACAAATGCACTTTGGAGAAGGGAGTACGCCAAGGATGCGTTTTATCTCCCTTATTATTTAACATCTATTCGGAGTTCATAATGCGCAGAGTTTTGGATGGTTGGGAGGGAGGAGTAAACCTAGGTGGTGTTAAGATATCTAACTTGCGTTTCGCAGACGACACTACACTTCTAGCCTCTACTCCAGAAGAAATTACTAAATTATTAAAAAAACTCGAGGTAGAAAGTGCTAAATTTGGACTCATGGTTAACTACAACAAAACCAAAATCATGGTTATTGATCGCCAACAACAGTTT
The DNA here is from genome assembly GCA_918026665.1 of Diabrotica balteata. Lineage (NCBI taxonomy): Eukaryota > Metazoa > Arthropoda > Insecta > Coleoptera > Chrysomelidae > Diabrotica > Diabrotica balteata. Next base: position 49,658,912 of record OU898284.1, read on the forward strand.
CCTGAAACCCAAACTATTGCGGGATGCGAGGTAGTCTCATCTATGATATATCTTGGAGCTCTAGTTAACAACACAGGCAGTTGTGAATCCGAAATTAGAAGACGCATTCAACTAGCAAGAGCAGCAATGAGTGAACTAAACGGGGTCTGGCGTGATCGTCACATTACTATGACAAACAAAAAGAGACTCAAATCATGAATGTGTTGCTTGTGTGAGTCCATATCAAATAGGTAAAGAAATAATAATAAGACTTACTCACAATCAATTTAATTTAACAATCTGACGACCGGTTTCGCTTTCTACAATTTGCAAAGCATCCTCAGGTCCAGATACAAAGTTAAACTAATGCTGCAATAAAATAAACCCAATTAGGGTGGTGTCTAATAAAGATAAAATAAATAAATAAGTTAGTTCATACAAATTATAGTAATTATGCCAATATTACATGTCTGTGGTTTTCAAAATGAATAAATTTGAATATATAAAAGGTATTAACAGACAAGGTAAGACCCACAATTGGTATAAAGTAGTAATATATTGTAATAAATTAATAAATGAGCAGATAAATAAAACAAAACAAACATTACTTACATGCCGGTACTCTATTAATTGATGGATGGTAGGTCATGGTTGCAAAAATCATGTATTGTTGATTGGAGAACTTTAATGTGCTATTGCAGTTGTTTTGACAATAAACGGGAAGTTCTTGAGGAGAACAGATTTGATCCAATGAATTAGAGATAGGTATATTGTGGTTGTTTGTCAGATGAAAGTGATGTTCTTTACTATTGTATTATTTAAATTATTTACACTTATATCAGAGATATATTTTTGGAATATGTGTTATTTATTGAGTATTTATTCAATAAATAACACATATTCCAAAAATATATCTCTGATATAAGTGTAAATAATTTAAATAATACAATAGTAAAGAACATCACTTTCATCTGACAAACAACCACAATATACCTATCTCTAATTCATTGGATCAAATCTGTTCTCCTCAAGAACTTCCCGTTTATTGTCAAAACAACTGCAATAGCACATTAAAGTTCTCCAATCAACAATACATGATTTTTGCAACCATGACCTACCATCCATCAATTAATAGAGTACCGGCATGTAAGTAATGTTTGTTTTGTTTTATTTATCTGCTCATTTATTAATTTATTACAATATAATATTACTACTTTATACCAATTGTGGGTCTTACCTTGTCTGTTAATACCTTTTATATATTCAAATTTATTCATTTTGAAAACCACAGACATGTAATATTGGCATAATTACTATAATTTGTATGAACTAACTTATTTATTTATTTTATCTTTATTAGACACCACCCTAATTGGGTTTATTTTATTGCAGCATTAGTTTAACTTTGTATCTGGACCTGAGGATGCTTTGCAAATTGTAGAAAGCGAAACCGGTCGTCAGATTGTTAAATTAAATTGATTGTGAGTAAGTCTTATTATTATTTCTTTACCTATTTAAAAAGAGACTCGTTTCAACTCTGGTCTTTTCCATATTTTACTATGCATGCGAGACATGGACAGTGAAAGAATCAGATCGACGACGTATAGACGCCTTTGAAATGTGGACATGGAGACGCCTACTTCGAATTCCATGGACGGCTCGCCGTACAAATATCTCGGTTCTGGATGAAATTAAACCGGATCAGCGTCTCTCCAGTACCGTTTACTCTAGAATTTTAAAGTTCTTTGGCCATATCCATCGAAGTGATCACAAAATGGAGCGGTTGGTGGTCCAAGGAAGGCCTCAGACTCAACGCCAACGCGGAAGATCTCCACAGCGATGGGCGGACATTACTAAAAAGCTTCTCAATAAACAGTATACTGAGGCAATAAATATAACTGATGACCGCGACCAGTGGAGAAATATTATCAATCAAACTGTCCGAGCTGCTGAAGCCCAATTATGAACCACAACACATCTACTAAGATGTTAATGACTGTGATGATGATGATGCTGCCATCTACTCAACGAATTGTTAAACGTTAGTTTATTTGAATGCCACTCTTTTAACAAAGCGTATTATTATTGTCACTTGTTCTGTCTTACTGTCATCTGGTGTACAGTCTAATAGGATTTAAGGCCGATCCTCGTGATTCTGGGCATAGCTAAATTACAGTGTAAAAGTTTATATCAAATATCGCAAAAACTATGGCAGATATTGAGATGATTCTTTTTTTTATATGAAAGGTCTTAAAAATTTCTAGTGCACTATTTGGTTGTAAATTAATAAATTGTTTAAACAATTTTTTTTTCAAATATTTTTGGTTAAAATAAAGGTAAATGTTTTTTTTTAATAGGGCACTACAGAATTTGATCCACTTTCCGATTCTGTTTTTATTTTTAACATAAAGTGTAACACAAAGCAGCTATTTGGTATAAACTTTTTAAACAATCTCAAAGTTCTGCTAAATGTAATTCTCTCTCCGTCAGCACAGGCTGTCCTTGTCGATAGGTTCTGGATTCTCGCCAACAGGTAGGTAAGACCCTCGGAGGAGGATAAATAATGCTGAATAACATTATTAGGGCTTATTTATTATTAAGTCGTTTATGTTCCGGACGAAAAAGTCCACAACGATTGAGGAAATTTTATATAAATAAGATAAAAGTAATTTTTATCTGAATAGAAATATTTTCTGTTGATTTGTGACATTTTCCTTCTAAATGTTTGTACTGTTTTTATAATACTAGTTTCAGTATTTGCTTATATAATAATAATTTATTATGTAGAAACAGCGTAGAATTTTGGTCAATCAGCCAGTCCATTTTTTTGAATTTCAATCAGAATTATTATTTTCTTTTCTTCTTTACATGAGCTCAGAGTAATAGCCAAATATTTTGCAGTATTTGAATATGGAATTTATTTATTTATATTTATTGGTTAGCAACCTACCAATAGTAAAAACAAATAGTGCTCAAAGAAATAATGTACAGCCTCGGAAACGGATTGATACTATGAAGACGACTACGGCAAGAAATAAGGACAAGCAAAAAACATCCAAAACCCAGATGAGAATTACTACTTGGAATATCAGATCCCTCAACTCAAGGAACCCAGAAATAACCCAAGTGCTGAAAGAGAAAGAAATAGACATTTGTGCTCTACAGAAAACAAAAAATAAAGGAAAAGGTCAATCAAAATTAAGTGAATACTAATCTACAGTGAAGTAGTAAAAGCAAACAGGGCCAAAGAAAGTGTAGCCTTACTAATATACCAAAGGTATCAAAATTACATCAAAGAGTGTCAATACATATCAGAAAGAATAGTAACACCAAAGATAAGAATGGAGAAGGAAGACCTGGACATTATCGGAGTATACGGCCCAGAAAATAATAAGCCTCATACAACAAGTGAAGCGTTTTACTGCCAATTACAACAAGTAGTAGATCAAGTCAGAGAAAAGATGATAATTCACAGCTAATTTAATTATAATAATTAACGAACTTCATTGATGCCATGTTAAGGAATGTGATTTGTATTTTTTGTTAAAAAATTTGCACAAACATTGTACCTTTACAGGACCCTATACGAATTTTCAAAAATGTAGTTCAAATGGTGACTAGGAAGAACCTACAAATCCATACCTCTATATCTCCGAATCTACTCAATGGATTTTGATCATTTTTTTTTTAATTTGTATGTAATTTCTACGTACATTAGAAATATATAATTTGTTTATATATTAATTAATTAATTAATGGTTTAGTTTGTTTAAACAATTCGTGCAAAAATAATTTTCTTCATAAAATCTATTTTTTTAATACTAGTGTCATTAATCATAGAAAAAATCACGTTTTTTGCATTAACTTGTTAATAATTAAAAAAGGCTCCAAATTCAAGGCAGGAAACAAGTAGGTTTTTTTCCTATAGGTTTACAATAACTAAAAAAGTTATCAGCGACCTGGATTATTGACTGTTACGAACATGGTCTATTTTTTGCTTATTTCCCTGGAGTATATATTTGATTAACATCTATGTAATTTCTCTGTCGCTTCCTCGCTGGTTTTGCATATTGCTATGATAGCAATATCATCGGTAAATGTTGCAATTGTATTATTTTCTAGGACAATAATAATCACGTATACAAAAGGTAAAGATACTTCGTTGTGGCAGCCCTGCTGTAATTTCTTTCAGCTCCGTGTATGTTTCTTTAATGTTTAATTCTGAAATATCTTTCCAAGTTGCAGGAGTCAATTATTTGAGAGTATCGTTTTGGTACATATAGTCTTAGTTTATAGTTATGGCGTCTTTGCCATACTTTATCATAAACCTGAGTCACATCCTAAATTGTCTATCATATTATCCTTCATGATCCATGTTTCACATCCATATAAATAGTAATACAGTATATATCATCATCATCAATGGCGCTACAACTCTTCGTGAGTCTTTGCCGCGGTTACTATGGCCTTTCATGTTTGTCGGTCCTGTGCCAGTAATTCCCATTGTCGCACTCCCATTTCTCTAGATCTAGGAATATATTTACATATAACAAATTAAATCCTTAGTTGTAAATTTTTGAAATAAGTACTCAGTATACATCTAAGTTTCATAAATGCTCCTCATAAATCTAAACTTTTATAATCCGTTCTTTGTTGACAATTAGTTGCATAGGGCCGACGTTTACTAACCACAAGTAAATTATCTAATTTCTTTCATTTGACAATAATAATTGTCTGTTAGATTGGTATTGTAATAAGTAAATTAGTTTCTTATTAAATAATAATAAACAACACATCAAACTTATTCTGAAACTATTTCTTGTGTCACGTTATTAGATTTTGGTGTAATAAACCACAACCTATCAAATTCAATATCAAAAATCAAAATTGGAAATGATAGCGTGACTAAATTATTCCGTCCTTCAAGAAATTTTAAAAAGAACTGATTCCTATTTGTATCCAGTGCAAGGACAGTTATTTTGTTAATTATATCGAATAGAGAATACTGTTAGTTTGCGGTATGGACCCCAAAAGATATTTTATTCGAAAAGATTGATGAAGATATGGAACTGTGGAAATGCGGAAAATATGCTACAAAAATTGCAAGATTTTTATTATAATTTTTATTTGAAACACCTTATAAAGAAACATTAGACATAATTCTATATTTATATAGTTTCATTTTTTATAATATATAATTAGAATCTTTTTTTATAATTTTTATTTTACGTAAACTTTAATCTACGTTAAAATTCAGACAGCCAATTTTTCCGTAAAAAAAGTAACAAATAAATTATGTATGTACATTTGTCACATTGTAAATTTATGAATAGATTATATTACTTTGATCTGTTATTCTATTTACTCAAAACACCACTAAAGAGAAATTTATTGTTTTATTGTATAACCCCAAACCTGTCACTTCAGGGTTGTCCCGGTTGTATAATCGGCTCGAGTAAAAGATGAACGCATTTTTGACCTGGGCTTGAGAGAGATATATGAACGAAGTTTAGAATATTACTTCATGAACAGATTTTGTTTTCGCAAAGAAAGAAATTTTTGAAATAGAGATAGCCCACTAAAATTTACCGTTAGGATTTTCAAGGATGAGCCTTAATAATATTTGCCTTCTTGAATATATGATATTTTATTTCTTGTTGCATTTTCTAGCATGACTATTAATTCATTGTATGTGTCTTTTCGTAAGTAGTTGGTTATGTGTTGCCATATTGCCAGTAATGGCAATAAATTGCCATTATTTCTATCGTGGAATTTATCAGATGATCCCCGAAAAGCCAAATTTTGTCCTCTCAAAAATTTTATTAGTTCTATTGATCTTGGTAAATCATTTATTTTATGTATACTCTACATATGGTCTATATAATTTGTTCTTGGCAATAACCTTGGTTCTTGGTCTCCGTAGTACCTACAACGCGGCGTCAGTTTCTGCTTACAAGCGAAGCATTAACATCTCCGGAAAATGCCAACCCCTAGTGTTGGCGAAACGTCGAGAACTAATCTCAGCAGACAACGGCCTAACAGTCCGAACAAACAGTTTAATAAGTTAGACAATGGCCGTAAAAGCCTAACGCAGTTTATCAGTCGCCTCTACGGGGAGGAGGTAATTACATACTACACAAGACTAGATTGTCTACGGAAGAAGAAAGCTCAACTTCTTGCGTCGTTAGCTTTTCTATCACGATGTCGAGACAACGGGGTACTACCGAACTTCTTACGAACAAATCGATCCATCAGAACAAGTCAATCCAATAGAATATATACACGCATGGAAAAGCACTATTACGAGAACGAATACATGACACCAAACGATATTTGGCGAAGGTTGACAAGGAGCTTCTAGATTTGTTTTACGTTTTGAGCAGCAGGTTGAAATATGAAGATTGGAATAAAATTGAATCCATTTGTTACAGGAAAATGAACTAGAAAGGAACACTAAACGCCAGAAAAACAAATACGAACGCTTAACCAAACATAAGGAGGTAGAATAAAAACAAAACACAGAAAGAACAGTGGTCAACCTTTCAAATAAAGTTTAAACTTCAGCCGAAACATCATTGCTAGCCAAACGGGGAAATTTTGCGATTGTGCCTAAAGTTATACCCAAAGAAGATATCATCGCTAATGAGTCTGCGATTCGCAACTTACCAATCGAAGCAGCTGAAGAAATAAGGACAGAATCAGCGAGAATTTTGCATAAAGCTAAGACACCAAAAAATAATTTGAGCCACCAAGAAATGCGTGCCATAAAATCGTTAAACGATGACAAAGATGTTGTAATTTTACCAGCAGACAAGGGAAACGCCACGATCGTAATGAACATAGCCGACTACAAAACGAAAATGCAAAATCTTGGATTTTGCATTTTCTTGAATTTTTGATTGCTACGGAAAATCAATAGACTTATTAAATCTTCGTCTATACCAGAGGATATAAAACCAAGAATATGCAACAGCGAAGCAGTCCCACCACGCTTGTATGGCTTGCCGAAAATACACAAAGACGATGTACCTCTCCGCCCTATTGTGAGCTCCATAGGATCTCCGTCTTACAGCCTTGCTAAACACCTGGCCGATATTTTACAACCACATATAGGAAAAAACGATGCCTTTGTAAAAGACTCCGCCCATTTTATTGAGAAGATCAAAGGAATAACATCTGACATTCTCGTTAGCTTTGATGTGGTTTCCCTATTTACAAGAGTCCCCCTAGAAGACGTTCTGAATTTAATTGAGGGACTAGTTTCCAAGGATATGGTGGAATTATACCGTATTTGTCTCACTACCACTTACTTTTCATGGGAAGACCAGATTTATGAACAGATGGATGAAGTAGCAATGGGAAGCCCACCAAGCCCGGTCGTAGCCAACCTTTTCATGGAGCATTTAGAGAAGAAGGTAATGGACTCAGCATACAAGCCAAGGGTATGGCTTAGATACGTTGATGACACTTTTGTGATTTGGGATCACGGAGTAGAAAAACTTAACGATTTCCTGGCTTATATAAATACACTAGATCCAAATATTCAATTTACGATGGTAACAGAAAAAGATTAACAACTAGCGTTCCTGGATGTATTAGTAAATCGAAAGGAAGGTTACTTAGGACATAAAGTGTATCGAAAATCTATACACACAGACATACCTACACAGGAACTCAAATCATCATCCAAGCCAAAAACAAGGTATCATCAAAACTTTGGCGGATAGAATTTGTGAACCACATCTCCAAAGTGAACTTCTTTATATTGAAAAAGCGCTCATCTCTAATGGTTAAACCAGAAGAGAAATACACAAGGCGATGAACAACGTATCTAGAAGAAGGGACGAAGAAACAGAATGTAAAGGCAAAGCGTTCTTGCCCTATATATCGGGGTAACGTGCAGAATTGGGCGAATACTTAAGAAAGCCAACGTAAAGACAATCTTCAAGCCTACAAAGAAAATCAAGGATTGTTTAAGATCGGTAAAAGACAAACGCGACCCATTAGCAACGGTCGGAGAATACCGAATACCATGCACATGTGGGATGCTATATGTGGGAATCACAAAAAGACACACAAACACCAGGATAAATGAACATAAAAGCCATTATCGTTTATGACATATCAACAAATCTGCCGTTGCCGAACACGCTTTGGCAGAGAACATCGGATACTATTTGAAGAAACACAGATGCTGGACAAAACTTCACAGTACTACCCACGGTTGCATCGGGAAGCGGTGGAAATATACAAATACCCAAATAATTTCAATGAGATAGAAGGACTGAAAATTAACAAGACATGGATACCAATATTAAAATCCACAAACGCCCTTCCCGCCAAACACGAAGAAAGAAAAGCTACTATAAACAACGACACGCCCCCTCAAGCCGAAACCAGTGGAGGGGAGGCGAGTGGGAAATATAAATATTGCCTCCGTAGCACAACGCGGCGTCAGTTACTGCTTACAAGCGAAGCTGGCGAAGCGGAGGCTGGCATCTTCAGAAGATGCCAACCCCTAGTGTTGGCGAAACGTCGAGAACTAACCTCAGCAGACAACGGCCTAACAGCCCGAACAAACAGTTTAATAAAATAGTAGTTTTATTTTTTTCCTAATTCTTTGGATTGTATTAAGGTTTTCATGTGATTTCTGTTTGTTTCGTGTCATTGTAAAGCTTTCGAAAAGTTTCCCCACACTTAAATCTTTTAAGTAAAACTACTAGATTCTGCAGTTGCAAAAATCTTACAACAAAAACAGAAAACAGAATTTAAAAATTGGGAATATGTTAAGCTCGTTCTGAAGACAATTTCCCCATTTGCCGGTTGAAATATGTATTTTCTAATTTTGGGATGCAAAAATAACAAACACTGGTTAGCGTATTGTGACTGGAATTGAAACCGCATTTAAAAAATTATTTTCTGTTACTCTTTTGTATAACTCTTCCCTTCTCAATCTACAGCCCAAACCTAGCCTTGGCCTCCTAAAAACTATGCCTACCGCCTTGCCAGTCCCGCGCCGATCTTATCCAGGTTCTCACGTGTAGCAATTTTTGCGTGTCCGCTGCCAATTCATCTTCCCACCTTTTCGGTGGCCCTCCTTTTGGTCTTGCGCCCTGCATTTTACTATCTAGCGCTTTTTTGGCAATTTTTCAGTCTCCATTCTCACTACATGACCAGCCCATCGAAGTCTCTGAAGTTTAACAAATTCAGAGATCGGTGCCTCTTCTGAACAGTTGGTAAGGTTATAAAAGTAAGCTTTGTTTCCCTTTACTATTCTTCTTTGAATTTTTGCTGCTTCTATTCCATCCGTCTTTAATGTAACGCCCAGATATGTGAAACTTTCTACAGTTTCAATATCGTCCTCTAATTCAACAGTGGGTCTGTTTCCCCTAGCTCTTGCTGGTGTTAGTTTTTTTTGTCTTTTGAATATTTATTTCTAGTCCGGCCTCTTCTGTCCATGTTTTTAATTGTGAATATATTTCTGCCGCCTCATCTGTTCTGTGAGACATGATGCTAATTGCATCGGCATAAGCGGCAATCTGTATTGATTTACTTTAAGTAGATTACCTCTTCCTTAATTCAGCTGTCTTATCACATATTTAAGAGTCAGGTTGAATAGTGTCGGTGCTGTCTCCTTGTTTTAATCATTTGTTTAACAGTAGCAGAAAAAAAGCCTTATTTTGGCGCTCCCAAAACAGGGGTGCCCTCCTACAATGTATCCCTTGCAGGCACCTTATCGCCAGCTCTCACTCAAGCAATGAATAAATTGTCCTAAAAATTAGTCTAACCTGGTTTGCTGATAATATCTGAACTGATAATAAGACTAAAAGTTTTTATCAAAATTAGAAAGGATAAAAAAATATATTACATATTTTTTAATGTAATTAATGCAAACGGGATGCCTGCTAGAAGTATGTGGAAGCAATTCTTTAGTACCTAAACTAAGAAAATTAAATTAACAAAATTTAAAACTTGCTTATGAATTAAAAAAACCTATATAGTCAAAAAAGTCCACAATTTACTTTGGGATTTGTAATCTAAAACTTGCTTGAGCCAGATGTGGTCGCCATTTCGTGTGCAAGTTTCTCTTTTAAAAAATCCACAAGGAAAAATTCCTGTAGCTGGCTGTATACCACGTATAACAAAAATAGGTTAATCTTTGTAAATGGGTATATTTATTTAAAAAACCCTTAAAAGGGCCACATCAATAAAACAAACGTTTTCGGACCACACAGTCCATCATCAGGTTTTTAAAATCGAAAAGTGCCTAAAAATAAGTATAAACCATTTAGTTAAAACAAACGAGATTGTGAAATTTTGACTATGGTTGAAAAGCAAAAGATGGTTATACTTACTAGGTCACAATGCCTGAGCCACCAAAATACTAGGGTAAAAACCCTTTAAATTACATTTAGTTATGAAATATTGTACATTGTGTTGTAAAATAACTGTGATGTTCAGTATTAAATTAAATTTGACTATAGGTAACACATGGCTCAATTGGGTTCCAGAGCCGGTGAGAGGGAACCTCTGCGCTCGGAGAACAGCGTGGAACTGATTGACAAGATACTTTTGAAGGATGAAGATAACAGAATGTCAATGTAACAAAAACTATAATAGTTGTACATAGTATTACTACAGCCAAAAGATTCAACAAGTTTTGATGATTTTAAAAAAATAACAACAATCTAGGTGTTGGGATTTAAAAACTTTTTATTTATTAATTTAGGGTATAAAAGATGTCAAATCAATGATGGTTTTATAGTCATGATTAATATAATGACCTGTGCCATAGGCAACTTATGTTGCTTTTCGTCGTATGGAATGTGGTCTAACGTGTATTTAATATTGGGTTAGCTTATATATATATATGAAATTTATCCTTTTATGTTTAACACATCTAAGACAAGGTAAAAATTAAATAACAAATATTTGAAGCTAATATCAGACCTCATATTTAAATGACTTTATTTAAGACTGCTCCTATGGTGAAAAATTAATAAAATTAAGTTTAGTAAGATGGAAATCTACAGGCTGAAGAAATTAAAGTAGTAACCTATGTGATTGAATTTAAAATTGAAGAGGCTGGGTTCCTCAGAGACTAATGAGAATAAAAGTAAAGGAAATGACTGAAGAAAAGGAGGGGGGGCGGTTGAAGGAGAAAAGGAGTTAATCAACAATTAGAGATAATAGGGGTCCTTTATACTTAAAGTATCTAGCACCCTGAACAAAATCTATTTTGGTGGTATTAAATTCAGTTTGTAGAAACCTGAAATTTGTTGTATAAGTGTGCTACTAAGTTGTTGACCGAAAGAAGGTGGACAAAGGTAGATTAGGATTCTTTGTAATATGGTAGATTATGAATTTTAATAAATTGTTAGATAATGTTTGAGTGATTACTAAATTAAAACTATTGGATACATGTTTAATATATGAATTGACCAAGAAATAATGAAAGAGAACAGAATTGACAGGAATGCGATGTAGAAGTGAAGAGTGGATAAGATAGTGATATGTTGGTATGATGGATGTGGATGGTTCTGAAGTTAAAATTGGGGTCAGAAATTTGTGAGAGGAAGGTGTGGCGATATTGTAGAAAATGGGTGTTTGAAGAAACACAAGATTGTGTAGGATTAAGGTGTTGACGTTTGTATAGGAAAATAAGGCAGAGAAAGTAGGGCAGTATTGTGAAGTGTGGACTATGAAAAAAGTTGACGATGTAAAGGTTGAAAGTCACGGTTGAAAGATACATGGCGATTAACACAATTGGGGCTATTTTGTTTTTCTTTGACTATTTCCAAGTCTTCATATAGATCTAATTTTAGAAAATTTTTTTGGGGAATATTCCAAAAAAAAAAAAAAAAAAATTCTACCGTGACTTTCAACCTTTACATCGTCAACTTTTTTCATAGTCCACACTTCACAATACTGTCCTACTTTCTCTGCCTTATTTTCCTATACAAACGTCAACACCTTAATCCTACACAATCTTGTGTTTCTTCAAACACCCATTTTCTACAATATCGCCACACCTTCCTCTCACAAATTTCTGACCCCAATTTTAACTTCAGAACCATCCACATCCATCATACCAACATATCACTATCTTATCCACTCTTCACTTCTACATCGCATTCCTGTCAATTCTGTTCTCTTTCATTATTTCTTGGTCAATTCATATATTAAACATGTATCCAATAGTTTTAATTTAGTAATCACTCCAACATTATCTAACAATTTATTAAAATTCATAATCTACCATATTACAAAGACTCCTAATCTACCTTTGTCCACCTTCTTTCGGTCAACAACTTAGTAGCACACTTATACAACAAATTTCAGGTTTCTACAAACTGAATTTAATACCACCAAAATAGATTTTGTTCAGGGTGCTAGATACTTTAAGTATAAAGGACCCCTATTATCTCTAATTGTTGATTAACTCCTTTTCTCCTTCAACCGCCCCCCCTCCTTTTCTTCAGTCATTTCCTTTACTTTTATTCTCATTAGTCTCTGAGGAACCCAGCCTCTTCAATTTTAAATTCAATCACATAGGTTACTACTTTAATTTCTTCAGCCTGTAGATTTCCATCTTACTAAACTTAATTTTAATAATTTTTCACCATAGGAGCAGTCTTAAATAAAGTCATTTAAATATGAGGTCTGATATTAGCTTCAAATATTTGTTATTTAATTTTTACCTTGTCTTAGATGTGTTAAACATAAAAGGATAAATTTCATATATATAAGCTAACCCAATATTAAATACACGTTAGACCACATTCCATACGACGAAAAGCAACATAAGTTGCCTAAGGCACAGGTCATTCTATTAATCATGACTATAAAACCATCATTGATTTGACATCTTTTATACCCTAAATTAATAAATAAAAAGTTTTTAAATCCCAACACCTAGATTGTTGTTATTTTTTTTTAAATCATCAAAACTTGTTGAATCTTTTGGCTTTAGTAATACTATGTACAACTATTATAGTTTTTGTTACATTGACATTCTGTTATCTTCATCCTTCAAAAGTATCTTGTCAATCAGTTCCACGCTGTTCTCCGAGTGCAGAGGTTCCCTCTCACCGGCTCTGGAACCCAATTGAGCCATGTGTTACCTATAGTCAAATTTAATTTAATACTGAACATCACAGTTATTTTACAACACAATGTACAATATTTCATAACTAAATGTAATTTAAAGGGTTTTTACCCTAGTATTTTGGTGGCTCAGGCATTGTGACCTAGTAAGTATAACCATCTTTTGCTTTTCAACCATAGTCAAAATTTCACAATCTCGTTTGTTTTAACTAAATGGTTTATACTTATTTTTAGGCACTGTTCTATTTTAAAAACCTGATGATGGACTGTGTGGTCCGAAAACGTTTGTTTTATTGATGTGGCCCTTTTAAGGGTTTTTTAAATAAATATACCCATTTACAAAGATTAACCTCTTTTTCTCTTTTAGTTAAAAATCCATAACCATCTACATTATATCATTTAATTTTGAGTTCAATTAACATTTTATATGTAAACTACAGGTTTTTATAACCTTTTCTACATAGCTTTTGCAAATGCTTTAAGTATTAATGATAATGGTCATATAGTACCGATAACTTTTTTAACAATTTTATAATTATTTAATATTTTTTGGATATTTTTATTATTATTTTAATATAGATACCAATTTCAAAATAAGTTTAGATTTGCTGTAAGTTTTTAAAATTGTTATTATCCGACAAACGAGAGCTGGCGGGTTGCGCGTAAAAAAAATTGAAAAGTGGAAGGGATTGCTCATTATTTTTCATAAATGGGAAACGAAATATGATATTATAAGCAATAACATTACAAGATAAAAGGCCCGTAATACTTGAGTTTACCTTAAATAAACAAAGGCTTAGAAAAATAAACAAAGAACGTGTGTTCTGGGTTGTGTTTAGTTTAGTAAACATTAAGACACACAAATTGCATCAGTCCGCGATACATACAAAAATACCTTCCCTTCAGGAATTAATTACGTTTTATGAAAATAAATATTATTAACAAATTTTTCTACGTTTTATTCAATATTATTATTTTTATTTTGTTTTCGTGGTAAATAAGTTTATCACACACGCAATGACACAACTACGGAACATATCTATTAACGTAATTTTCAGATCCCAACTAAATTTTTGATGCGGCAACTACGCCTTTGTGACACCCGCGATTAAGTACCTCTCCTATATCTCTTAGAATAATTCCTTTTCTATTTTCGCGCAGCTCACCCGCCAGCTCTCGCTTGTCGGATAATAAACCATTATGCTTAACACTTCCCATGAAGTGTTAATGGGTGCTACCATGGTTTCTCAATATTTTATTGAAAATATTTAAGATTGGTTATATGATAAATTTTGTTGTAGTTTTTTATACAGGGTGAGTGGGGAGGAACGCACCAAACTTTAAGACTGTATAATATACGTAAAAATAAGTAAAAATAACTCATATGTTGTTATTCGATTTTCATTTGTTTTCGAGTTATAGCGATAATAACACAAAGTTGTAATTTTACTGCTACTTATCACATTGCTGTAACAGGTATCTGTGATTCGTTTAATAATTAGTTAAATGTCATAATAGTGAAGTGTCAACGTGATTTAATGTCTATTTGACAGTTTGTATAAAAAAAGTTGTTGCAAAATGCCACATACTTATTCAAATAGTGATTATGCAAATATGGTGTTTGTTTATGGCTTTTGTAATGGAAACGGTAGAGCTGCTGTTGAAGAATATCGTCAACGGTTTCCAAATCGGAGAACTCCAGATAAAAATGTATTTATTAGAGTTTTCAACAAACTATGCGAGACCGGAACGCTTCCTAGTTATAAAATAATATCGGAACGTGCTCCCCGACAAAGTTTACAAAAAATACAAAATATTCTGGATTCAGTAGAAGATGATCCAGGGATCAGCTCACGAAGAATCGGTACTCATTTAGCCATTCCTCAAATGAGAATAATTAACACACTTCACGAGCAAGGTTTATATCCATACCACCTACAACGTGTACAGCACCTACAACCAGAAGATTATGCCAGCCGTATGCAATTTTGTCGATGGATAAATAATAATCGTCGTGTTATATCCCGCATGCTTTTTACCGATGAAGCAACATTCACCAGAAACGGTATTAATAATAGACGCAACTCACATGTATGGTCAGATGAAAATCCACATGCAACAATTGAAGCTAGTTTTCAGCACACATTTTCGGTAAACGTGTGGTGGTTCATATTTGAGAACCGCCTTACAGGAGAGGAGTACTTGAATTTTTTACAGAATGAATTGCCAGGACTCCTACAAAACATTCCACTAAATATCAGAATGCAAATGTATTTTCAGCACGATGGAGCTCCTGCACATTTTGCTCGTCAGGTCAGGCAACATTTAAATACAAAATTTCCAAGGCGTTGGATTGGTCGCAATGGTCCTATTAGTTGGCCTCCGAGGTCTCCAGACCTAACACCATTAGACTATTTTTTATGGGGCTGGTTTAAAAATGAAGTTTACAAGGTAAAAGTCGACACTCGCGGTGCACTAATTCGACGCATTAAAAATGTTGCAGCCACAATTAGAACAAACCATGACGCAATCAGAAGAGCAACGTTGAATGTTCATAGACGAAGCAGAAAATGCTTACAGGTCAATGGTGGTATTTTTGAAAATTTATTATAAGAACATTTAACATTAAATTAATGTTAAGTTACAACTTTGTGTTATTATCGCTATAACTCGAAAACAAATGAAAATCGAATAACAACATATGAGTTATTTTTACTTATTTTTACGTATATTATAGTCTTAAAGTTTGGTGCGTTCCCCCCCACTCACCCTGTATAAACTCTCCTCAAGATACTACGTATAAACAAATATCAATTATGGATATTCAATAAGTAATTTATGTTATTATTTCATTTTTAATGTTTTTTTTTTATTTTGATGGCAGTATATTGTTTAAACAAATTTCACACTTGTAAATGCTTTCACGCTTTGCTACAGCGTTCAATCTCAAATGCGGTTTCATATTGCCTACTTGACAAAACCTCTTGAAACACATGTCACACTTATAATGTTTTTGTCCAAAGCGTACTGTTAAATGTCGTTTTAAAAGGACTTCCTGAAAAAACGACTTAAACTGATTTCAAACTTTTTTTTTTCACAAGTTTTTTCTACAGTATGCATTTTCAAATGTCTTTTTAAATGATATTTTCGAGAAAACTGCTTAAAACAAATTTCACACTTGTATGGTTTTTCTCCAGTGTGCACTCTCAAATGTATTTTTAAGCTATTTGCTTCACTAAACTGTTTAAAACAAATTTCACACTTGTGAAGCTTTTCTCCAGTGTGCACTCTTAAATGTGATTTCAAACTACCTGCCATACTAAACTGCTTAAAACAAATTTCACACTTGTATGGTTTTTCTCCAGTGTGCACTCTCAAATGTATTTTTAAGCTATTTGCTTCACTAAACTGTTTAAAACAAATTTCACACTTGTGAAGCTTTTCTCCAGTGTGCACTCTTAAATGTGATTTCAAACTACCTGCCATACTAAACTGCTTAAAACAAATTTCACACTTGTATGGTTTTTCTCCAGTGTGCACTCTCAAATGTTTATTCAAATTATTTGCTTGAATAAATTGTTTAAAATAAATTTCACACTTGTAAGGTATTTCCCCAGTGTGTACATTCAAATGGCTTTTTAAACCTCCTACTTGAGTAAACTGCTTAAAACAAATTTCACATTGGTAAGGTTTTTCTCCAGTATGCACTCTCAAATGCTTTTTCAAACTACCTAATTCACTAAAACGCTTAACACAAATTTCACACTGGTAAGGCTTTTCTCCAATGTGTACATTCAAATGTCTTTTTAAACTTCCTACTTGAGTAAACTGCTTAAAGCAAATTTCACACTGGTAAGGTTTTTCTCCAGTGTGCACTCTCATATGTTGTTTCAAATTATTTGGTTTAAAGAATTGCTTAAAACAAGTTTCACACTTGTAAGGTTTTTCTTCAGTGTGTACTATCAAATGTTTTTTTAAAGTTCCTGTTTCCCGAAATTGCTTAAAACAAATTTCACACTGGTAAGGTTTTTCTCCAGTATGCACTCTCAAATGCCTTGTCAAACTTCCTGATGCACCAAAATGTTTTAAACAAATTTTACACTGGTAAGGCTTTTCTCCACTATGCACATTCAAATGGTAATTTAAACCTACTACTTGAGTAAACTGCTTAAAGCAAATTTTACACTGGTAAGGTTTTTCTCCAGTGTGCACTCTCATATGGTTTTTTAAATTATTTGCTTGAATAAATTGCTTACGACAAATTTCACACTTGTAAGGTTTTTCCCCAGTGTGCACTTTCAAATGTATTTTTAAATCACTTGATGTAGTAACCTGCTTAAAACAAATTTCACACTGGTAAGGTTTTTCTCCAGTATGCAATCTCATATGCTTTTTCAAACTTCCTGATTCTCTAAAATGCTTAAAGCAAATTTCACACTGGTAAGGTTTTTCTCCAGTGTGCACTCTCGAATGTATTTTCAAATTACTTTCTCTGGTAAACTGCTTAAAACAAATTTCACATTTATAAGGCTGATTTCCAGTCTGTTTTTTCACATGTACCATTCCTTGCTGGTAAAAACCTAAAATAAAAACCAAACTTTAAAAATGTGTTTATGTGGAAACTAGGGGAAAAAACAAATGTGAATGGGGGTTCACGTTGGAATTCATTATGTGGCATTTATTGAGTATTAACATAAACGAACAAATAAAATTATATTTTAATTTTGACTCAGCCCAAGTGAGTCCGAAGTTTCCTTCTTGCCTACGTTTTGCGTAAGTCTCTACAGTTCTTTCAAACTTTATTTATAATGTGTTTCAATATAAGTAGAGGGTTTATGCCGGAATGGCCCTACATAGGGAAATCAATGTGTTAGAAAGAGAGCGTTCTATCAATGTGTTGGAGAGAGACAGATGTCACATGCCCCGACGCGCCGTGGAATGAATATACTGACTTATTTAACTTTTATCCGCTAGACGTCACTAGTAGTCACTTGTAGCATTTGCAATTTCATTGATTCTTTGATATATATTGGAATCCCCTCGTATATATAATAAATTGAAATACCCTCATATTGAAGATAACGCCATTGAAAATAACACTGGAACCCTGAGAACAAACAGAGAAGACATAGCAGAGACATGGAGATCGTATTGCAGGGACCTATATAAAGATGATCAACGCCAAGAGCTTATTAGCCAAATCTCTGACGAGGTGGAAGAAGAACCTGATATACTCGAAAATGAAGTAAGACAGGCTATCAACAAGCTCAAATATAACAAAGCACCAGGTCCAGATATGATAACAGCAGAAATGCTTAAAGCAACAGAAGAAACCGGAGTAAAGTTACTTCATCTACTCTGTAACCAAATATGGCATTCCAAACAATGGCCTGAAGACTGGACAAAATCTACAATAACGACCATACATAAAAAAGGCAGCTTCCGTAAATGCGACAATTAAAGAACTATCTCTCTTATATCCCATGCCAGCAAGATAATGCTACATATAATCAATGAGAGACTGAAAACATTCCTTCAAAGAGAAATTCCACAAGAGTAAACTGGATTTACCAAAGGTAGAGGCACTCGAGAACACCTGCTGAATATAAGACAAATAATCGAGAAATCTAGGGAATTCAACATCCCACTATACATCTGTTTTATAGATTACCGTAAAGCGTTCGACAGGGTCAAGTGAAGACACTTATGGCGAATACTAAAAGAAGTAGGCGTACCACAACATCTAATTACGCTTATACCGAACTATATGAACACACTACTGGATCAGTTAAAGTACTTGACACACTTTCGAACGAATTTCATCCAGAACGGGGTGTCAGACAAGGATGTATACTATCTCCACATTTATTCAACATATATGGGGAGTATATTATGCGAAGAGCACTTGAAGGATGGGAAAAGGGCATCTCAATAAATGGTCATAAACTAAACCACCTACGTTTCGCAGATGACACAGCCCTTCTTGCAAATAGTCAAGCAGAGCTGATAGAACTTATACGACTGATCGAAAACGAAAGTCAAATATTTGGTCTGCAATTAAACGTATCAAAGACAAAGATCATGATAGTGGATTGACTACACAACAATCATCCACATATAACCACAATTGACCGGTTCGAGGTTGTAAGCTCATACTTATATCTGGGATCATTAATCACAAACACAGGATCATTACAAGAAGAGATTAAACGTAGATGTGATCTAGCAAAAGTTGCCACAGCAAAAATGACCAAAATATGGAAGGACTGTCAAATTTCAAGAGCGATAAAGATGAGGTTGATCAACTGCTTAATATTCCCAATACTGACCTACGGATGTGAATCTTGGACTCTGAGACAATCGGAGAGAAGAAAGATAGACGCCACTGAAATGTTCTGTTGGAGACGAATGTTACGAATTCCTTGGACCGACCGTAGAACAAATAATTCAATTTTAAGAGAGCTAAAAGTTAGCCAACGACTCTCTAGTAAAGTTCATCTCCAACAATTAAAATATTTTGGGCATGTTATGAGAGCAAACACAGAAAACATGGAAAGACTCATAATACAAGGAAAGGTAGAAGGCCGAAGATCACGAGGAAGATCTCCAACAAGATGGATAGATCAAATTACAGGAATATGCCAAAGACCTATGCATGAATTAAAAGAAATGACCAGAGACAGAGATCTCTGAAGACGGACAATACACGACATCACGTCGACCACTACACTCCCCCTGAGGGGTCAGGATTGAAGAGAGAGACCTTCATATATGAATTAAAATAACGAAGAATAATTTCAGTGTATTTCAGTTTGCTATCGTAAAAGTTAAAATACCCAAAAGTGTTTTCAATCATTTTATTTGCATTGCTGGATGTTAATGTAAACCATTTTAGAGTTAATTACTATTTAACTGGGAATAAGCCACAATTAAAGATAAAAATACGTTTATTGACGTTTCAATTTCCACTTCGGAAATCGTTCTCAAAATACAAACAGTAAATTAAACAAATTTTGTTTTTTGTTACATAGTGAACATTTTTCACTATGTAACAAAAAACAAAATTTGTTTAATTTACTGTTTGTATTTTGAGAACGATTTCCGAAGTGGAAGTTGAAACGTCAATAAACGTATTTTTATCTTTAATTGTGGCTTATTCCCAGTTAAATAGTAATTAATTTACAATGCCACAAGAAAATAGCTTCAGAACAACATTTTAGAGTTGTTTATTTATTTCGCAGCTGCGTATTTTCCTGTCGACAATTCTTTGATCTAAGCGGCCCGATGTACTGCGTTTTCAAATTAATAATTTAAATTAATAATTTACGTCTTAATTTCCGTTGTGTTTTGTGTATTTCAAGTTATGTGAACGAATTATAAAGATAATTTCATCACTTTCGTTGGAGCCGCGGTGAAGAGGGGTGGTCTTCAACGTTATGTCCAAATTTTTCGTCTCATTTCAAATGTTTCTTTGTTTTTTCGTCTTACGTTATGGAAGATTAGTAGTTTTGCAGTTAATTGTGCATTACGTGTTACGTTACGTGCAGTTGTTCCAGTTTAGTAAAAATGTGCAACTGATTTGTTTATTCCTTACATATGAAGGGGTTAGGTTAGGCCTGTCCAATTTTCACCAAAACAACTTTAGTGATGTTTCACGTTCTAAATATCTTATATTGTTTGGTAGTAAAATCGACTACGCTCTAACCCTACTTTACCGCCATCTTTTGATGAATAGAAAAAAACAACCAAAATGAAATTCACCAACCGTTAAGAGCAGAAATCGCCTTAGCGCACCTAGGCTGTTTTACTTCCAAACAAGTGACTGTAAATAAATGTTTTTTGATTACTTATGTGGCTTGGGTTCCACTCAACGGTTTGGATTTGTTCATTGTGTGTAGGTTATACTTCTTTAGTAGATTAATAGCAGTGTTTTAAGTGATACTATTGTTTGCAGAAATTATATATTTTGTCATTGTAATATTTGGATCATGTTTTTTAAGTCAGGTAAGTTATAATGATTTTTGAAAAAAAAAAAGATAAAATAAGAATCTATTAGTTCCAGAATTTAAAGGTTAAGTATATTATTTCTAGAGTCCATAGTGAGTCTAGTGATCCATACGCTACAGATGGAGAATCTGATTTTATTCCGAGTGAATATGAAGAAGATACCGAGAGCGATAATTCCATAATATCTGCCGAGAAAGCAACTACAAGCACACATGTGGAGAGTAGAGTCACAAGAGGGGATCTACAATCAAGAATACAGCGAATTAACGTGGTATAGGAAAAAAAATCCTTGATTGTGTAGTCTGAAAGGGGCCCGTGGATCAGCGTTGGGAATATGATGGGGGGCTATGAATTCATAATGCTTGGCTTTAATGTGGGGACTGTGGATCATGATTGTAATATTACTAGTTCTTTGAGTATCGCAAAGGTCCTGTGGGTATTATTCTGGGGGTTGGTAGTAGGTTTGAATCAAATTTCTGAATATTATGTGGATTTTGGGGTATAATGTGATGTCGTTGGACTCTATAAATACAAATTATGTTGGATTTTGAATCACGAATAATATATCCAAGCGTTCTGGAGTATGTTTGTCATCGACGGTGTATGTATGTATGTATGTATGTGTGTGTGTGTGTGTGTGTGTGTGTGTGTGTGTGTGTGTGTGTGTGTGTTTGATTGTTAAAAAATGTATGTATGCCTTTTGTATAAATTGTTACTAAGAATTTTTTTACCTGGTATTAAACAAACTAATAATATTTAGTTGTGATGAAATATTTACTATACAAGTACATATTTGCTTTAAAAATGTCCAAATTAATAACTTTTGTATAAATTATTATTGTTAAGAATTTTTTTTTACTTGGTATTAAGACACAGAAATCGTTATGATTTGACTTGTTTTCGAGAGAAACAAGTCCATAAACCATTCAATATGTATTGTAAAAACATATTTGTTTTAAAATTTCCAGACCAATAATTTTTGAATAAATTATTAGTAAGAATTTTACCTGTTATTAAACAAAATCGTTATCCTTTATCTTGTTTATAGTGCTGGCAAGCACTCTTGACCACGGCGCAGTAGACGAAATTTGGTTTAGTCCCCACCTCCACGCGAAACGCACTGTACTATGCAACGTGAAAATATCGACTTGAAAGTTTTTAGTTGTGGTTTTAACTTTGAGGTGTTAACTTCATTAATTTTGTGTATTTTCTCCCGTTTACCTGTTGCGTATTCAAATTTATTAAAAGCGGTCAAAAGGTAGGTACTTTATCATAAATTAAAATACATAGGGGTGCATTAACGAAATTTTAATAAAATTTTTTCATTTCTTTTTTGTTTTGAGACTGGTGCAACTGGTCTCAACATTATTAAATGTAAAATGTGATATATTTTTAAATCCACACATGGAAGTCTTATAGACACCTTATTGTTAGCACCAAATACCAAAGGCACTGAAGATGATCTGTATAGATTGTAAACGTTCTGACATAATTTTAAATGTTGACGACACTTTTAAAAAGTTTTTAAGTAAAGTTGTTACGATATGAATTGGGAAAGAACAATTTTTGGGGTCCGGTCAGTAATTCTACGGCGAACATAGAAATAAAGATAAATCTTTGTAATTCTAATTATTGATTACTCCTGGTATTAGTCCACATGGATATTGGTGTGGCTTATTAATTTGAACGTATCTTATTGGGTAATACTGAAATGTAATTGGTCAAATTTTTCGGAAGTGCATAACTATAACCAAATCTGGCTTTGCCGTTAGCAGGTAAAAATTGCTTCTCATGTTTCAAAGGCGGCAAGCATTTAAATAAACACAATAACAGTGTCGTCGTGATAAATTTGTTTTATTTTATTTTAAACTTATTATATAAATTATTTTATTTTTATAGTAAAATTGTCTCATTTTTTAGTTCTCAAATTAATAAGCACATTACATTTCATTTGCATTATGTATGTAAATACTTTTAATCATCAATTTTAAATTTCAATAAAAGTTAAGGAATTTTTAGGGTCCAGTCCCGAATAATTCAGAAATATAAACATTATTTGTAATTGATCACTAACGGTATTGTCCATATTGCAGCTGTGGTTTATTACTTTCTACGTATCTTATCGGACACTACTGAAGTCTAATTAGTCAAATTCTTAGGAAGTTATTACGCTCAAACTTGATCGTTATCTGGTCAAAAATGCCTTCTCAGGTTTCTCATACTAAACGATATATTCAGTATCGTCGTGTACGACAGCAAGTTCACGTATATTTTTAATATTTTTGTGCAAACAGTAGTGTTGTGTTTTAGTTAAGTTTGAGTTAAGACAGTAGAAAATAAGTTGTAAATACATTAAAGATGGCTTTTTGGCGACCATTTGAATGTGATATCAACGAGAATACTAGCGGCAATCCAACGGACGATTTAGATATGTAAATTCTTATTTAAAACTAGTTTAATAATTAGTTGTATAGGGATGCTCGATCATAATATTCACCCTTAATCTACTTTTTTTAACAATTAAAAGTAAAAATATTTCTTTTAGATCCAACACCAATGAATTGGGAATTTGTAAATAAGGACTTACATATTCAAGCGCAAAGGATTATTCTAAATATATATTCCTGTTTAAGAGGCGAAAATAGTACACTTTCGGAAAATAATATTGTGTTAAGGATATGTGAACTTACCAAACTTGCGCGTACGACAGTTTTACGTGTTATTGCAGCTGGGGATGTAAGTGATCATTCTGTTAAACGTCGAAGAGTTGGACAAAACCTTAAAAATATTGATAAGGCCACTAAAGACGTTATTTGTCGCTATGTGTACGAATTTTATCAGGACAACAAAGTTCCAACGTTGGAAATGCTTCAGGACAAGTTGAAAATATATCCCGATTATGCATATAAATCCCTTGATACATTGAGGCGTGTTTTAATAGAATGCGGATTTAGTTATAAAAAATTAGATAAGAGAATGGTAATTATGGAATCTACAAGGATTGTGATACAGAGGCAACATTATTTACGTAAAATAAAGGAATATCGAGATGACAATAGAGACATTGTGTATCTTGATGAAACGTGGTTTGACACCCATGATGTAGTTCAATATGGCTGGATGGATGATAGCAAAAAGTGCTGCTTGAGTACTCCTTGTTCGAGAGGAAAAAGAATTATAATTCTACATGCTGGAACTAAGAGTGGGTTTGTACCTAATGCCTTGTTATTATCGGCCAAAAACATTAAACAGTCATCAGCTGATTATCATGAGGATATGACGGCTGAACTTTTCGAAAAATGGGCAACGGAACAGCTGTTACCGAATATTAAAACAAATTCAGTGATAGTAATGGATAATGCGTCATACCATTCTAGACTGTACACCAAAATTCCAAATACTAGCTCCAAGAAGGGAGATATCATAGAATTTATGGAGAACAAAGGCATGGCAACACCTAGTAAATGTACCAAAAAGGAATTGTTGCAATTAATTAAGCAACAAAATTTTCAAAAAGAATATGTAATAGATAAACTCTTTGAACGCCACGGGCATACGGTTTTACGGCTCCCTCCATATCATTGTGTTTTCAACCCAATTGAAATGATATGGGCCGATGTAAAAAAGAAATTGCGGAAAATGAATCAATCTCCCCAATTAAGTGACGTTGTTGTCCAAAATATAAGAACAGTGATCAAAGAACTTAACAAAACTGACATTTGGAAAAATTGTGTAGCGCATGTTCAAGTAAAAGAAAAAGAATATCCTACTTTACCACCAATTGAACCGGTAGTTATAAACACAAACGACGACTCAAGTTCTGGACACACGGATAGTGATAGTGTTTAATTGTTTGAATATTTCTACAAAGACTTCCACAACTTGTCAAAAATATGTTCTGTGTATCGAAATAAATGTGATCTCTCCATTAATCTATAACCTAAGAAACAATTCGACTGGAAGACGAATTGGCCGATTTCATGTAAGTATCTTTCAAAAATAAGCTCTTTAAACCGATGAAACTTACAGATCATATTCATGATTATATTTTACCAAAAAAAGGGATCAACTTTGTTTTGAGCGTAACTTGCTTACATTTAATGCTAGAAACTTTTTTAAAAATCAAAAATAAAGATTTCTTTAAACAATTAAAAAAAAAGTAAAAAAACATTTTTTTGATTATTTCACGTTGAATTATTCGATATGGAATTTGACGAATAGGTAAGAATCTACTTTAGTAGAGGGCAAATGAGAGTTCTAGCCGCACCGTTCGTATACCCCCCACCACCGACCCCCCCACCATTATTATACCACCCTCCAATGATAAGGTAAGGGGTGAGAGTTCTAGCCGCACCGTCCGTATACCCCCCACCATTGACCCCCACCATTTTGTATACCCCCCACCACACCTCATACCCCCCACCACTGACGAGGTCAACGACCGGTCAAGGTCAAGGGGGCAACGACCGGTAAAGGGGTCAAAAACCGGTCCAGGGGGTCAATAAACGGTCAAGGGGTCAATAGCCGGTCAAGCGGTCAACGACCGGTCAAGGTTAACAATCAAGTGGTCAATGAACGGTCAGGGGGTCAATGAACGGTCAAGGGGTCAATAGCCGGTCAAGGGGTCAACGACCAGTAAAGGGGTGAAACGTTGTTTTCATAAGGTAAAAAACAAAAAGTAAATATTCCATATTTATTTTATGTAATACATTTATGACTGATGGTATTTGTATGGTAGGTAAGTGTTAAATAGCGAGATTGGATAGTGCTCCAAACAAGGTAGCTTCATTTGGACGACTTCATTACGTCGAATATGTGGTGGAAGTTCATTCAATTTATCCAATAGATCAGACCCATCAACATGATTCAGAAGGTACCACGCCGGAAATCGTTCTAACTCTTGTTTGTTAAATAAACAAAAATTTTTACGGCGAAGATAATGATCCGTTATCACTTGTTCTAATAAAGGATCGTGTTGAATAAGATTTAGAATACAAATATAGCAGTCGCTGACGGAAGGTGGGTACATCACTCCATCAAAGGTGGAAGGCCAATGATTAAAACAGCGAGTAATTTTCGTTAGAATATGCGGATCATTTTTCACTTCATCTGGCAGTTTATGTTCAATATCTCGTAACTCTGACGCTTTCATATACCGGAGATATTGTAATGGAAAATCTCGTAATTCTTCGAAAGAAAATGCGCTCAATGGAACAGCAGGAAAGTGTTTACTGTAAGAAGTCATGTTGAATACTGTTTGATTACATGTAAAATATTACCGCAAGAATAACTGGTTATACCCCCCACTCACAGATACCTCCCTCTTACTGATAACCCACTGAGACCACCCACTTACTAGACATAAATGATATAAGGTAAAGTGACCTGTGTATCGAGTTAGTAAACATGTCTCAATACGACTTTAGTGATAACACACCCGTTCAAAAATATCGGGTAGAGAATAAAAAAGATGTAATAATAGGAGAAAAAAGTTTTCAGTTAAACAGATCGAAAAGCAAATTTGTGTCTATTGGGTTAAAGTACGGTGCGGAGTGTACACCAGTGATATCACTATATGGAAATCAAGGACAACGAGTAGTATTCACGGAAGAAGATTGGAAAGAATTTTTATACTACCAAGGAGTAATTACTAATTATCTGTATACGGTAGAAAGCAGTGAGTCTATAAGAAGAAAAAGCTATAGTATAGAATTTGAAAAGGTACTGGAAGCGAAAGTAATAAAGATATCACAAAGTAACTCCTACATTTATTTAGGGTATGAAACCATCTGTAAATTATGGGAGGTGTTACCGCTTATACAACATCATATTACCCATTTGAAACAAGGAAATTTCTCGGAATATTTAAAGAGTATATATCCACGATTACAAAACAACAAAGGTGATTTTTATGAAAACGTGTTAAGAAGTGTCAACGCAAACACTCAAGTTTGCTTTGAAAGATATAAGTAATATTTTGGAATTGGTGTACGTGTATCCAGAAGCATTAAAAGATGTCTGCACAAACGGGAAAAAGAGTAACTTTTAATGATCATCTTAACAAAACACATGTTCTACGAGTTTGGAACCACGCATATCGTCAAGCACGACAAAGGTACTGGGAAATATTTGTAATAGATTCAATAAGGTTTAAAAAACGAATCGAAGAAACTTCAAAAATATTATCTCCGATTTTAAATATAAATCATAGAATGTTTGTATACAATAGTAGGTTTAAATAAATATTATCACAAAAGTTTTTTATTTTAAAAATTTATTAAATAAAAAATGTTAAACATATTTTATAATTACATTTAAAAGTAAAAAAGTAACACAAATAACTAAATACCAGGATAAACAAATATTTGATAGATATTCCCCACCAACTTGAGTAGCACCAGAAGAGATGTAGAGCTGACGCCATTCTGTTTCATCATTAAGGTAATTGGGAAAAGGTAATCGTAGTTTGTATACTGTACTGTTATATGGTATATAAGCGAATCTAAGATCTACTCCATTTAGCTTATAAAGACTCATGTTAGTCCACTGCGATGGCCAACTATCATTTTTTATTCCATTTCTATCAAAACATATATGAATATCGTTTACAGCATAAGGTTGGTAAATATAAAGTACTCCCTGCAAAACAGCATGTAAAATAAGTAGACCTGCTCCAGGCATTATTTTATCGCGAACTAAATTCTGTTAGATAAATTTTCTATATTTATACAACATTATTGTTACTAATCCACGAGTTGTGACTTTTATCCAATCCCAACCATTTAACATAAACTTGGTTAGCTTTGCGTTTTAATATCCGTTCCACAAGATAGACGTCTGAAAATTTAACTTTTTGAAGTTCTTCGGTGTAAAATGCCCCATTAATTTCCTCTTGTTTAGAATCCTCGAGTAAGTAAGTAGTTGGATTGGTTAACTGAACTTTTTTAATCTTAAATATTTCAGTACTCCAAGATGGTGTATATCCTTTAGCAAATGCGTGGCGATATTTACTTATACGAACATAATCTCCTCTTTGAAATTTTGGTTTACGTTTATCAACGGTTTTTAACCAGTTGTAAGCAATTATCTGCTTTGCATTTCGATTAGTTACTTTACTTGGAATGACACCCGTAGTTGAATGTTTGGTGTTATTGTACTGTTCAACGATAGATGGTAGTATGTTAACCCATTTATAAGAACCTTGCAAACTAAATTGTTTCCACAACTTTGACTTAAGAGTTCGTATCACACGTTCAGCAATACTTGCTTTTAAATTAGAATATGTGCTGTAATGATTTATACCATAAGATGACATTAGGTTTTTAAAGTGGTAATTATAAAATTCAGTCCCATTATCTGTTTGTAAATGTTTAGGAATTTTAGGCATTTGAGATAAAATTTTCTTCATACAATTGGTAACTTCAGACCCCGTTTTTCTTTTAATCGGTGACGCCCAAACATATTTACTAAATGCATTTATGACAATAAGAATACAGTTATATCCGCTGTTGTATTTAACAAAAGGAGTCATAACAGCTAAATCTGCTTGACACAAATCATGCAAACCTTTAATAATAACATGCCTCCGTTTAAAGTTTTTTTTTGCGGGTTTATGAAGTTCATTAACGACTTGTTCTTTGGGGTTAGACATTTTTTTCTAGTGGACACTGAAGAGTAATATGGACAAAAACGTTAGGATTCGTATCAAGTTTAAACGAAAGTTTATCACCTTTCTTTACATGTAAACCAGGTAATTCATGATATTTATACTCTATCGAATTTATTAAAACTAATCCATTAAAACTGTAATGTTGTACTGTTTCAATTTTAGCGTTTACAGAAAATACATACGACGTCCCTCCATGATCCAACACATAAAAGTCCTTGTTTAAACTTGTTTTTTCTTCTCCTTTTAAAGCTATTATACATTTGGTGTGGTAAGAAGATGGATCACAAATAAAATATAGTGGATTTGTAGAATTACCGTGAGATTTTAAATCAGTTAGAAAATGGTTGCCAAATTTATTAATGGGCATTATTATTGAATTATACCACCTTCTCGAAGTTCCTCGATAATGGAAATGATTTCGTTACCGTGACCGTTATTTCCCGCAGATTGTGATGCTAGAAGTAGTCGAAGTCTATCTATTATCTCATTAAAATTGTCAAAGTATTTATACTCAGTTGGTTTCGTAGTGTATTGTTTTGTTAGTAAAGCCCCACCTTTTTTACCAGTAAATTGTTTGGCTCGATTTCTAGTTGTCGCACCAAGACTTGAAGGTAAAGAAGTTAATCTTTGTCTGTGAGGTTGGGGTCTAGTTTCCAATACTGGCTTAATAATAAAATAATATTTATCTTTTATTTTAGATTCCATTTTTCTAATTGGTAATTCAGGATTATTGTTTCTATGAAGAGCATTGGTTCGTCGTAAAATATCCACATATTCGTTAACATCCCCCTGTTTAAAACTAACGGGATTAGCCTTAAACATTAATTCATAGAGACCAGGTGTCCCTATATACTTAACCCCTTTTATAATCATATCTGATCCGACAAAGTCGATATTTGAATCACCGATTGAAAATTTTTCGTTGGCCAAATCATGATACACTCCTAATATATGATCAAATTCACCTTTTGTATCCTCTATATTAGCTTTAACGTACACACGAGGTAAAGGTTCAGTAAATTGCTCATAATATGCACCCATTACGTCAGGATTATTAACCATATTGTTAAACTCTAATACAGTTTCTTCAAAATATCGATTTATATCTTCACTACTATTACCCCTTACAGGTTGTGATGTAAAGGTATCTTCTGCACTATTTTCTCCAAGTCGTGATTCAAATGTTTCTTCGATCCCGCTAGGTGGGATAAAAGAAAGTTCTCCAAAGTTTACAAGTGTTTTAGATGAAGGAGAACGTTTATTTGGTGATGAAGCCGCAAGTTGATATAAACTAAGATTTGGTGTGCTTAATCGACGAGAATTAGACTTGGGAGATCCTAATTTAGGTGATTTAGGTAGTTTAAGTGGGACAGATTCTTGTTTTATATTACTTGTAGGTTCTTGTTTTACATTACTTGTAGGTTCTAATTTTAACAACAACTCCTTGAGAGGTTTTGTTATGGGTTGATAATTTTTTTCTAACTGACTCTGAGACTTGATAATATCACTTTTTAAACTACGATATTTTCGTTTTAATGCTTGGCGGGTTTTTAACAGTTGTTTAGCGATTCGAGTATCCATTTTTACTAACACTAAAAAGGTGTACTTCTTCTTTTATATATGTACAAATGTATCAAACCCTTTGCGATATTTTCCTGAAGATAACAAACAATCCTTATCAATCACTACAAATCCATATTTATCTTTCCAACAAAAAGAACAAAAATCTTTAAATTGTTGAAAACTCATATCAATATTGACATGGTCGTCATATATGTGTTTTAAATTCGTCATATCTTGTTGAAAAATCACTAAAAGATTGGCATTATCCCGCACTAACTGTTTTGGTATAGCGCTATAAGTTTGACACAAGTAAAAACAGTCGGTAAATTTATGTCTACCAAAACAAAAATAACTTTGAATAAGTTTTTGATCACACGAAGCAACATCATCAAAGATTATTATTGAATGATTTTTAATATCTTCTGGAGTAGGTATGTTTGCAGAATCACCATATTCTTCATACCCAATCTCAGACATCGGTTTAATTAAGTTACGTAGGTATATATATTTTGGTTGGTGAAGTGATTTAGAATAAACATATATGTTTTGAAATCTTAAACCATTAGGATGCTCAATCAACGATAATAATGTATTAGTCTTACCACATCCACTTGGTCCAATAATAAGACACCGTTTTGAATCACCACCAAATAAATTACCGTGTTTTTTTATTTTATTATCTTGTGCAACTATATCATGGTTTGTAATAGGTAGCGACAGTTGTTGTTTTTCAATCTTCATTGTATCTGGGAATGATGTGAGTATATATAGGGTATCAGATTATATATAAAAGAAAGTATAATGAGGCGAAAAAGGATTAGTAGACATCGAACAGTTGAAAGAAGAGGTTGCGGATTATTAAATTCCGTCATCAATACACTACCAGTCGAGGTACACATTCCAGGTTATTCGTATTGTGGGCCGGGGACTAAGCTAGAAAAAAGACTTGCACTTGGTAATTCAGGAATAAATTTATTAGATAAAGCCTGTAAAGAACACGACATCGCATATTCCCTACATAAAGAACTTAGTAAAAGGCACGAAGCTGATAAAATATTAGACAACAAAGCTTGGGATCGAGTAAAATCCAAGGACGCTACATTTGGTGAAAAAGCAGCAGCTTGGTTAGTTACAACGACGATGAAGGGTAAACGTAAATTGGGGATGGGGTTACGTAAGATTAGACGTCGGTTAAATAAAAAAGGTGGATCCCTTAAAAGAAAAAGAATAAATTTGAAAAAACGTATTATTAAAACCCCCAAAAAAGGAGGTTTTCTACCTTTATTATTACCGTTAATCGGAGCTTTAAGTGCAATTGGAGGGGGTACTGCATCAATTATGAAGGCTATTAACGACTCAAAAACCAACCGTGAACAAATAGCTGAACAGAAACGTCACAATCTTGCTATGGAAAAAGGAGGTAAGGGGTTATATTTGAAACCTGCTAAAGGGTATGGGATGTATTTAAAACCGTATTCAAAAAACTAATATTTCCTCATCACCCACTAACAGATGTCGATATAAGAAAATACGCAAAATTATTAAAAATCCCATATTTTAGAGATGTATTCATGAGAGATACCTTACCAAGTAAAATTCAAAAATATGAAAGCGGTATTATAAATATGGATTTAAATAAAGGTAAAGGCACGCACTGGACAGCTTATACGAAAGAGAACAACAATATAATATATTTTGATTCTTATGGTGATTTATCACCACCACGTAATGTAATCAAATACTTTAAAACTGGTGGTCCTGTAAATATAAATTATAATTATAGAAGGTTCCAACATCATTCTTACAATTGCGGTCAATTGGCATTACAGTTTCTATATAACCATTATAATAAGGATGTGTGAATCAGTCTAAACAATAGAACCGTTCAGCAAATATGTCGTATAATTTCACCCTGACCGGGAAGTCGTGTATTTTAAGTTATAATTTTAATCCTCCCATTTACCTGGATGAAAGTCTTGAATATGAAGTTGGTTTAACGAACTTTTATTCTTTTAATTCCATACCCAACATTGATGAATCTAATAATGTATTTCTCTTTGGTCGCGGTAACATTACTTATACAACTGTTATCCCACTGGGCTCGTATGAATTGGAAGATATAATTCAGCTTTTAACGGGGTTGATGAAAAAAAGAGATAAAGATGCTTATATAGATATTATTCCAGATAAAAACACATCTAAAGTATCTATTAAAAGTAATTGTTCACTATATTTCGGTATTAAAAACTCTATAGGTAAAATTTTTGGGTTTAAGAAAAGAGAACTGGAAGCAAATAAAATTCATGTTTCTGATGAGCCAGTAAATATTTCAGTGACAAATGCAATCTGTGTTGATTGCAATATCGCTTCAGGCTCGTATTTAAATGGAGACCCGGTTCATATAATCTACCAATTTTTTCCAACCGTACCTAGTGGGTATAAAATAGTCGAGTCACCTCAAAATATTTTATATTACCCCATCAGCGTTAAGACAATCAACAACATTAGTGTAAAAATTGTTGATCAAAACGGTAAACTACTTAATTTTCGACAAGAAGAGATAACTATTAATTTACATTTACGACAGCGATTATAATGGTTCTAAACTTTTCCCGTCAACAACCCGATTACATAAAAAACTATAAAAGAACCGCCAAGAAACAAAAATTGAACAGTTTAAAAAAAA
This sequence comes from Diabrotica balteata, assembly GCA_918026665.1. Lineage (NCBI taxonomy): Eukaryota > Metazoa > Arthropoda > Insecta > Coleoptera > Chrysomelidae > Diabrotica > Diabrotica balteata. The sequence continues at coordinate 49,691,923 of OU898284.1, forward strand.
CGATTGGAATATTAACACCATCTAATCGCTTATTATTAAAAAATCTTGGTTTTAAACTTTTAGTGTGATGGAAGTGTTACAAGTAACGGGTCAACCTTATAACGATACAACTATACAGGAATATCAATTTCACAGCTATTCACCATACATTCCCGGAAAGTTGAACTATAACGACGAGATAAAAATTCCCATATATGACCTTGACACATATACGCTCCCTTCAACATCATACTTAGATATAGAAGGAAAGCTACTCACCCACGACGATAAGGAACCAACAAAACTTAAATTTATAAATAACGCTATTTCTTTTTTATTTCGAGAGCTACGATATGAGTTAAATGGAGTTATTATAGACTCTGTTCGAGAGGTTGGACTGGTATCAACGATTAAAAATTATTTAAGTCTTAACGAAAACGAAAGTATTCTGTTCCAAAATGCTGGATGGTTTCCAAAAGCAGGAGATGAAAAAATAATTGTGGACGCCCATGGAAACTTTAACGTGTGTATCCCATTACGATTCTTATCAGGATTTTTTGATGATTTTAGAAAAATTATTATGAATGTAAAGCAGGAGCTTATTTTAATACGATCGAATGATGATGTGGACTCTGTTGTGAGTATAGACGACAGCGAACGACCTAAAGTTGAAATTACAAAATTACAATGGAATGTCGCCCATGTTAGTCCAAGCATGCGTGAACAACTACGATTGAATGGCATAGCTCATAAAAATATTGAGCTACCAATTAAATTCCGTTCGTGGCAAATGATTGAATATCCATCATTAAATAATACAACACGACATACGTGGGCGGTAAAAACTAGTACTAACATTGAGACACCGAGACATATCATTATCGCATTCCAAAAAGGAAGAAAATCCAAAATTACTAAAGATATGAGCAAATTTGACCATAACGACCTCAAAAATATAAAGGTATTTTTAAATTCTGAAAGATATCCTTATAATGACTTACACATTGATTTTGACACCAACAGGTTCGCTCAAATTTATGAAATGTTTGGAAGTTTTCAGACAAGTTATTATAATTTAAGTTTAAACCAACCGATATTTAGTCCTCAAGATTTTAAAACTAAAACACCACTCATACATATAGATTGCTCTAGGCAGAAAGAAGTGATCCAAAATGGATCCATTGTTCTACGTATCGAATTTGAAACAAATACACCTTCAACGCCTGATGTATCAGCATATTGTTTAATTTTACATGAGAAGGAATTTACATATAATCCATTAACAAAAATAGTAAAGCAGTATTAATACGCATGCGTTATAACTGTATAATAATTAATAGTAATAATTAAAAACGTTAGTTGATGATGGAACGTTTACATGAAAACACAATAGACAACTTTATAGGTAATTTAAAAAAACTTAAAAAACAAATTCAGCAGTACGAGGCTTTTAAACAGGTTATACAAAAATTTAAACAATTGCAAATATGAAACTTGTTATTGACATCCAAGGTTTTAAAATTGAGAATAATAGGTTTATTTGTAAAGAATTGGCGTGTTATTCAGGAGATAAATGTGTAGTATATATATTTAAACCACCTTTCCCATTACGAATGTTACCTCCTGATTTAATTCAGCAGGTTATATGGTTAAGTAAATATCACCACTGCATCTCTTGGGATAAAGGTTATACCCCATTATACGAATTTAAAAAAATCATCAAAGAACTAACAGACGAAGCTGAAATTGTTTATGTAAAAGGGATGGAAAAAGCGAATTACATACGAAAATATTCTTCCACACCTGTAATTGAAGTAGGTGAATCCCCACCACTACCAGTATCAGAAGCAAAATGTTTTTACCATTCTAAACAAAAATGTATATGCGCCCTTTCAAATGTATTTTTTATTTATGAAAATTTTGTAATGGAGTAAATTTTAATAAAAAACATTATATTTTACAGATTTTTTATTTTATCAAACCTAAATTACAATAATAAATTCTACTTGATCTTATTACAACTATAAAATTTTCCCGAAACAAATTTTACATTCATAAGAATGTTGATACCATTCCCGTTTTAAAATTCTCACAATCCTTGGTGGAAGCAGATCTTCTACGGACTTCAGACGATTTATATGTTGGTATTGAACAAGTCTTGGGAAAAGGTTATCAAAAGTTGATACCTTTTTTAAGAATTGGTCGACCCACCACCAAACATCAGAACCTATGAAAATCCTTTCCAAAGCTGTGTCTAACAGATAACGTTTTGTCGGGTATTCGTTGACATATATACGCAATTTCAAGGGCAGACACACATCATCAAACATGTTGTTTTGCCCGAGTTCACAGAATACCTCCACCCAACAGTTGTCACAAATTTTATTTAGTTTTTTTTGGTTGGTATAATATTCAATAGATGGTAAGTTAAGTATCGATTTTTCACTAAGTAATTTAACCACTTTTCCTATAACAAGTTCAATACTTTCTTGATGCATGGTTATGGTTATATTTACCACGTTAACTGATTTTGGAATTACATCAACAGAGTTATATACCGTCGATCCCCCACTCCACCATATTAAAACAGGTTTTAGATTCTTTAGAATTCTATAGTATTTAATCTTGTCCCCGGTCTTGACTCTGAACTTGATCCTAACCTTGACCTTTACATTATTCCGGTTTGTACAAAGCCCTGGTGACAGAAACCAGTTAGACTAGTTATTCCCGTTCACAGTTATTCCGGTTAAACAGATTATCCCGTAAATATGGTGGGAAACAAGTTAGACCTGTTATTCCGGTTTTAGGCACACTCTATTTCACCTGAACAACTACACCATTATTTTATTAAAATCATTAGTGAACTTTATAGTTAAATTTTTAAATAGGTAGTACATATTGTTTATCATAATAATAATAAAACACTTATTAAAAATAATATTTTATGAAATAATTATTACACTAAATATTATATTTGTGAATCAAAGTTTCAAGTGCAAGCTTGCATACACGACAACTGGACTGCGCAGGTGCGTACCCGTCTAACTCTGTTCTCCACTCAGGACGATTAAAGTGTACAAAACATGGGAGACGTGTCTGAACTTCAAAATCTTGAACTGCTTCCCTGGGTAATTTAGACCAAGAACAAAGTAGTTCAATTGGATCACATTTTCTAAGATACTGCAGGGTAAAGTTTTCTAATTCTGCTTCTGTAAACTTATACAAAGGTTTTCGCGGATGTTGGGCCATTAATTTAGCTTTGTGACAACACTCCATCTTAAAAGTGTTAGTTTTTTTGTAGTCACTTTTTAACTGGTTAATATAATTTGTTTTTTTTGTAAATTATTATGTTTTAACTTTTTAATACCTCGATGCGTTCACGAATGTGTTTCGATTTGATACTGTTTATATCAACAAGTGCGACATGCTTTATAGCAAACATCGAACATAAATTATTTCATAAAAGACTTAAAGGGGGGTATAGGTCTAAAATGTTTTAAACTATTATCATATAAATAACACTAATTGAGTTATAAATCAGAAAATAAAAAGAAACAAACAATAAAAGATCTTGACCACATTTGTTACATACGTTCATAGGTTAAAAAGAACAAAACCAATAAAACCTTGACTGCTTGTTTAACTTTTTGTTTCCTAACTGTCCGTGACCGGATATTCACCTTTCTTTGTTGTCTACGTACCCACCTTCTGCACTCATTAGTCTGGTGGTGGGGAGTGGTACCTGCGACAAAAATCGAAAATAGTTGCACACAGTTGCACAGTATAGCGATCATGACTTTTTCCGGAGGGCTTTTCTTTAGAGGATGTTGAAACGGAGGATGAAATAGATGATGATGATATGGTTGGAGAGAAGGAAGAAATCTATTGGGGACCTATGCTTGTACCACTCAAACACGACTCTACGTCTTCTTCGAAAGGTAAAATGACGGAGTGAAATTTATGACGAAGAATATACCTCAAATGATGATGGTTTTAGAGAAGGATGTGTATGAAGAGAAATAAATATATTGGGGAGTTATGCTTGTACCACCCGAACTTATCAATGTAATAATAAAATGTTAAGTAATTGTTAAAATTTAATGTGTACATCTGCTTTGTGGATAGACCAGTTAGGTTAAATTTTTCTTTCTTATCCCTACTTTATTGATAAGCTCACACCTGTTTTACTTCGGGTTTTAATTTCAACTGATGTTTCTAATTACCTGTTTCTACACCCTTTTCCTTATTAACAATATCTCTCTTGCTATTCTTATTGCTTTGTTTTCTGCCATTTCTATATATTAATTTTTTCACAGGTTTATTTTTTCTATCCCACATATCACTCTTATTTCCTCACTCTAGTTCTTAACGTTCGGTTTTGCTATTTTTCGTAGGACTTTCATCCCCCACTGTTTCCAATATTTTTTGTGTTTTTACCTTATCTACCTATGTTTCCGCTGAATATGTCATTAACGATCCCATTGTTGATTTGTCTGTCCTAATTTTCATTTCCATTGTAAGGTATTTGTTTCACCATATTTCACTGTTTAAACATTCTCCCGTAGCTCGACAGTTTAATCTTTAAGTATTTTTTGAGCTTTCCATGACTTGTTCTATTATCAAACAAGCTATATATAAAAAAACAAGTTATATTTTACCATGTACATTTATTTTCATGTTTAATACAAAAATTTAATTGATAAATTATGAATTGTGTACTTCTTATTCTGTAAGCAGTATAATTTTGAGATCAATATTAAATTAGAATTTTACTGCTTTCCATTTAAAACTGTGTTCAAATAAATTTAAAAAAGAATTAAACTTTTACTGCTTTATATGAAAAACCAACTGATTTTAGATTTTACTTGATCTTATATAACAATGAAGGACCTCTCTTTAAATTTGAAGTAAGGAAAACACATGTTAGTGTTCAGTACGTTTATTGAAAAATAATAAAAAACTATACGCAATACTATAAACAATAATAAATATATACAAAATCATAAACAACTATATTTACACACTTAACATACTTAACACTAAACAATTTTATAACTAATATGTACAGGGTTGCTGACGGGATGGAATCTGTAACAAAGAAATACCAACATGTAGAAGATATTCGCCTATGGTGGTTGGAAAGAGTTTTAAAAAATAGTATTCACACTTACAGTTTGTACGTGTTGACGTTTACTACACCGTCTACGCATGAGGTTGGAGGTGGTTTATGAGCTACTTTGACTGCTGAAGAAGTCTGCAAACAAATAAAACATAGTATCAATAACTAATATAAACTCTGATATCGGTTGTATAGTGTAGTCTGTGCTATCTTGTGGTAGAGTGCTTAAATGTTGTAGTTTAAAAAGTTTTAGTAATAGTGTGTTTATGATAAGATAATACGTAGTATATTTCGTTTTAAAAAGTTTGTTTTTAAGTCAGTGTATAAAGCTTTATAACATTATATATACTATTGTTTACCTTGAGCAGTTGTTTTTGCAGCGTTTTCCAACAAATTTTTATGATGTTTAATGTTGTTTATTTGATGGATTTTCCTCTCGTGAACTATTTGAGCAGCCTTTTCAATATATCCTAAAACGTTACTCGTGACACGTTTCAGCAGCTCCTCTTGTTTAAGAATATTTTGTAGACCGCCCTCCAACCTCTCAATATGTCGTGATAAGGCTTTAACTACTCCACGCTGGTAATCTTCTTCCAATTGTGGATCATTCTGTCGCTCCTCTTCCACATCTATGATGTCCGTTAATACTGAATTTAATGAAGGCTCCCCTTCTGAAAGAAATATCCTTTCTAAATCTTCCTCAGCCTTAACTGTTTTTTCATCCTCTTGGACATTAAACGATGTGGAAGCATCTGCTGGTGCGTGCACCATCGCCGCTTCAACAGTTGTGTGCACCATCGCCGCTTCAACAGTTTGCGGTGGTACTTTATTTTTCTGAATTTTTAAAATAAGGCGTTGTGCCTCACTTTGTCGACGCTCGATGGGTTTAATTTTCTCTTCACCCACAAATATCACACTTTCTTCGGATGGTGCACGCATCATCCTCCCTGATGAAAGTACCGGTGGAGGTACCGATCGCTCCAAACGCTCACTAACCCCACTAACCGGTGGAGAAACACCCCGTCTTTTAGGTATTGGTTCCTCCACTGACTGTCCGCACAAAAGCGCCCGTTTTCTAGATAATAAATTAGATTCACGACGAATTCCCGACGATTCGTTTGTTACTTTCATCTTCATTGTAGAAAAGCACGACTTGAACAATTGAGTGAACATTTTAAACTGATTTTATATACAACGAATCTAAGTCGCAGAAAGGTAGGAAAGAACGAGTTCTTAGAGGGAGGAACCCGTCCGAACAAAGAAAGTTGAATATACGGTCACATACACAGACAACAAAGAAAGGTGAATGCCCGGTCACACACAGGTAGCCAACAAAGAAAGGTGAACAACCATTCAATTTTTTTTCTTTTTCTTTAACCAATGTTTTATTGGTCTTGTACTTGTTGGTTTTTTACTTTTTATTGGTTTTTTACTTTTTATTGGTTTTGTTTTTTTTTATTGGTTTTGTTTTTTATTGGTTTTGTACTTTTTATTGGCTTTATAATTTTTATTGGTTTTGTTCTATTTTCGTTTTTTTGTATTTTTTGGCTGAAGGAAGCTTTTTTTGTTATTTTTAGTGGAATTTTCATCACCCTTAATAACGCGCAACTACAGAAGCTAAAAATTTTCCAAAAAAAAAAAAAAAATTTTAACAAAAAACAGAATTTTTGTTTAATTAAATGTTGGCATGTGACCCCTCTAATGAAAGGTTTTTACAACGGTAATACAGCAGAACAAATAATTTGAAAAAAAAAATAACGCTTAAAGCGTTTAAAGCGGTAAAAAGTGTATTTTTTGTCGTATCCTAACTTTCGACCACTCTAATAAAAGGTCTTGACGTCAGGAATACGAATCTGTTATTATTTTTTAGAAAAAATCACGCGTAAGGCGGTTAAAGCGGTAAAAAGCGTAATTTTCGTCGTATCCTAAGTTTCGACCACTCTAATGAAAGATCTTGACGTCTAGAATACAAATCTATCATTATTTTTAAGAAAAAATGACGCATAAAGCGGTAAAGCGGTAAAAAGTGTATTTTTTGTCGTATCTTACCTTGCGACCACTCTAATGAAAGGTATTAATGCCAGGAATACGAATATGTTATTATTCTTTAAAAAAAATTATGCATATAGTAGTAAAGCGGTAAAAAGCGGTAAAAAAACTATTTTTTGTTAAATTTTACTTTTAACCCTGCTTAAAAATGTGGTAATTATCTATATTTGAAATATATTGTTAATTTTTGTAATTTTTTACTCTAATAATACCATAAAACCGGTATTTCCAGTTTAAAACCGGTATTTTTAGTTTAAAACCGGTATTTCCAGTTTAAAACCGGTAATCAAAACAAGTTTATATTTATACCCCACACTTCTTTCGTTATTGTTCATTCTTGTGTCGTACAGTCACCTAGCTTCAGTCAACAACCATGCAGTGTAACTCTTGTTTAAAAGTTTTATCCAACAAAAGCAGTGTAAGTAGGCATAAACGGGAAAGTTGTCCGGAACGATTCAATAAAGGGAAAAAGGTGAAACTTAATGATGACCCAGATGTTGTTACATCAGCTAATAATTACAATTCAACCATTGTAGAAGCAACTCCCTTTAGATCTATTGTCCATCCAGTTACCACTACATCCAATGTTATCGAATGTCAAGATTGTTATAAAAAAATTTCTGGGAGAGGGCTAACAGGACATTTACGTAGTAATTCGCACAAAAGTGTTATTAGTAATGATAGTGGGGTTGAGAAACTATCAAGTGCGTTTAAAAATCGTATCGGTAGTTACCGCCTTTCTAGCAACAAACATCATACTGATTACTTAGAATTTTTTAGTGAAATTGAAGGTAACGTTTTGAAGCTCCTACATAACTATTTACATAAATTTAAAGTGTTAAAAGTTAATTTCGAACTTTACTCTATGTACACAATATCTGAAAAAGATACTTATGATTTAAAATCATTTAATACAAAAAATCAGATTATTACTATTTCTACTAATTTGAAACAAGCATATCAAGATTTTATTAGGGAGATATTACCCAAGGTTTCGGAAATACAAGAAAAGGAATCTGGATGGAGTCTTTTACAAATCCAATCATTAGAAGTTAACATTAATAAGTACAACCCTCTACGATCTTCTTCATATATCAGGTTACCACGACAAATCGAGATGAAGAAAGCAATTATTAATATAATGAATAAAGATGAAGCATGTTTTGGTTGGGCGGTAAACGCATCAATTTTTGACCCAACAGGTAAATCCAATCTTACTACTTCTTATCCGCATTATACTAGTCTCTTAAAGTTCCATAATATAGAATTCCCTATGAAACTCTCAGATATACCAAAATTTGAATTACTTAATAATATTTCGATTAACGTTTTTGGGATTAGTGAATGTTTTAAAAATAATATCACACAATTGGAAATCGTTGGGCCGTTATACCATACAAAATCTAAAAAAGCTACACATGTTAACCTATTACTTATTTTTGATGAGTACGGGAATAGTCATTATTGGTACATTAAAAATTTATCGCGGTTAATATCAAAACAAAAATCACACCATAATGGTCAGACTTTTCTATGCAATGGTTGCTTACAATTTTTCTCATCCTTAGAACGTCTTCGCAAACATGAAGACAACGATTGCAACTTTGTATATACCAAGCTTCCAACTACCAACATGATTCTCAATAAATATGGACATTTACAAAAAGAAAATATCTTACAATTTTCCAACTTTCAGAAACAAATGCAAGTTCCGTTTGTTATATATGCTGATTTTGAAAGTATACTGCAACCGATACAATATGCAACACCTTCTGATAATTCCTCGTTTACTGTCAAAACCTATCAGCATACACCATATTCATTCGGTTTTTATGTTAAATGTTATTTTGATGACAGTTTATCAGAACTTATCATTTATCGCGGTGACAACGTGGTTGAGAAGTTTATTCAAAAACTAAAAGAAAAAGTTTACACTATTTATCATAAATATCTTAAATATAATAAACCTATGAAAAAACTCACGCCAGAAGAGGAATTACAATTTTTTACTAGTAAATGTTGCCACATTTGTGATAAACCGTTCGATATTAACGAAATTAAAGTCAGAGATCATTCACATCTAACTGGGTTGTTTTCTGGCGCAGCGCATAACGCTTGTAATTTAAATTACAAATTACCTAAGTTCATACCTGTTTTCATGCATAATTTAACCAATTACGATTCACATCTGTTTATAACAAAATTAGCTCAAAATAACGAAAAAATTGATGTTATTGCACAGACTAAAGAAAAATATATATCATTCACCAAACTACTTTTAGTTGATCGTGGTGATTTAGAGCAAAATATATATTTAAAATTAAGGTTTGTGGATTCTTTCAGATTTCTACCTCATTCACTGGATAATTTAAGTAAAACCCTAAATAATAATCAATGTCTAGAGTTACAAAAATATTGTCGATCAAATGAAGAGTTCGGATTGTTACGACAAAAAGGTGTTTTCCCTTATTCATACCTGGATAACTTTTCAAAACTTGGTGAGGTATCTTTACCCACACAAGAAGAATTTTTTGATATTTTAAAAGGTGAAGGCATTTCCGATGAAAAGTACTTACGAGCTAAGCGAGTTTGGGAAGTTTTTAATTGTAACACCTTAGGAGAGTACTCAGATGTTTATTTAAAATCAGATATTTTATTATTAGCTGATGTGTTCGAAAACTTTCGACATAATTGTTTATTTAACTATAAACTAGATCCTGCTCAATATTTAACAGCTCCATCACTTAGCTGGGATGCTATGTTGCGTAAAACTAATGTTCAGCTTGAATTATTGACGGATATAGACATGCTCCATTTTTTTAAAAAGGGTATACGTGGAGGTATAAGTCAGTGTAGCACTAGATTTGCTGCTGCAAATAATCAGTATTGTGAGAATTATGACTGTTCTAAACCTACTTCATATATTCTTTATTTAGATGCTACAAACCTTTATGGTTACGCTATGAGTCAATTCCTTCCGCATGGTGATTTTCGATGGTTAGATGATGTAGAAATCACTCATTTTAATTGTTTATCAGTCGATGATGAATCTCCAAAGGGGTATGTCTTAGAAGTTGATTTAGCTTATCCTGAAACATTACATGATTTCCATAACGACTTACCGTTTTGTCCTGAAAATCTGATTCCTCCTAATAGTAAAGATCCCAAGCTTGTATTAACGTTATTACCGAAAAATAAATATATTATCCATTATAGAAATTTGAAACAGTGTACTGAACAAGGTTTAAAGATAACTAAAATTCATCGAATTCTAGAATTTTCTCAATCACCGTGGTTAAAACCTTATATTGAATTAAACACAAATTTACGTAATTCTTCAAATAATGAATTTGATAAAAGTACATATAAAAATTACACAAACTCCATTTACGGGAAAACTATGGAAAACGTTGATAAAAGGGTTGATATTAAACTTTTATCCCACTGGGAAAACTTGCCTGGAAGCGTCGGTGCTGAAGGGTTTATTAGTATGCCGAATTTTCACTCTGTTTCAATATTTTCAGATAATTTAGTTGCAATTCAAATGAATATCCTAAAAATAATTTACGACAAACCGGTGTATGTCGGTTTTTCAATTTTAGAAATATCCAAAATTCGTATGTATGATTTTTTTTACAATTACATTAAAGCTAAATATGTAGATAATGCCTCACTTTGTATACCGACACTGATTCATTAATTTTACACATTCAAACAGAAAACGTTTACCGCGATATCAAAGAAAACCTTCATTTATTTGATACATCCAATTACCCCGCCGATAATATCTTTAATATACCAAAAACACCATCAGTGGTTGGTAAATTGAAGGATGAGTTTAAAGGTAAACCAATTAAAAATTTTTGTGGTACTGGTGCCAAAGCTTATTGTGTGACATTAAGTAACAATGATAACCTTAAAAAAGCTAAGGGAATTTCCAAAAACGTTATAAATAAATCTTTAACATTTACGGATTATAAACAAGTAGTTGATAATACTAATGCGAAAATTTATCGTAAAATGTATACATTTAAGTCACATTTACATGAAATGTATACTGAATTAAAAAATAAGGTTGCTTTAACTTCCCACGATGATAAGAGATATGTTATACCCGGAACTATTAATACATTAGCGTGGGGTCATTACAAAATAGATACGTTTATACCTAACCAACAACAACAAAATCTCGATTATTTAATCCAGCAAGCTAAACTACTTCTACCAGAAGCAAAAAATGATGGTGGGGATGAATTTTATGTAGACAGTTTTGAAATGGATTTTTTATCGTAGTGGGGGAGTTTGTTGGTGGGGTGTTTGTTTAATAACACGTTGTAGAGCTAATTCCTACAGTTCTTCATCAGCTTTACTGCTAGTATTTACAATGTGGATGTGTTACGTTACCGAAATTGAAGTTACGGATTTAAAAAGTGGTGTTCAAAACTTACACCAACTTTTTTCAAATCTGGAGTTTGATGCTTCTCATGAAGCCGTTTATGGTGCAGTGCGTCCATCATCTTATTCTCCAGAATTTTGTACAGAATTAGCTAAAAAATATGAAAAAGGTGCTGAAATCTGTGACTTGTATCTTAAAAACCAAATATGTTTATATGGATTTTTATCGTTACTAAAAGCTGTAAAGTTGGATGGTTATTTAATTCGAATAAAAGACTATCTTCCATCTGTTTTATACGAAAAAGAAGAAAATAGCGAAGATGATACTTCCAATAATAAAGTTATTGATACAGACATTGATGGTATGGTTGAAGATGGTTCAAGTAAATCACAAACTTAATAATCTTATATTTAGACTTTATTGTATTAACGGTATAATGTATTTAATAAAAGCATTTCTGTACTAATAATATTTGTTTTATTTGCGTATTTAGCATTTATTAATAAGGTGTGAGTGTAAAATGTATCTTGTTTTCACCACATATTCTATATATTGAATTTATCCAAATAAAGCTACCGTGTTTGGAACACTATTGTACTTCACTATTCTGTTTCACTATTTACCTACTTCTTGTTTTTTTCCTTATTTTACCTTATAAAATAAAGTTATCTATTACTATTTCTTGTTTTTACATACCTGAACTGTTTAACTTTCACTGGTAATGTATATTTTTATTCTTCGTGTGTAACGTTCATTAACCCCTTGACCATTAACCTTGACCGTTAACCTTGACCGTTCATTGACCCCTTGACCGGTCTTTCACCCCTTTACTGGTCGTTGACCCATTGACCGGCTATTGACCCCTTGACCGTTCATTGACCCCCTGACCGTTCAATGACCACTTGATTGTTAACCTTGACCGGTCGTTGACCCCTTGACCGTTCATTGACCCCCTGGACCGGTCTTTGACCCCTTTACCGGTCGTTGCCCCCTTGACCTTGACCTGTTGTTGACCTCGTCAGTGGTGGGGGGTATGAGGTGTGGTGGGGGGTATACAAAATGGTGGGGGTCAATAGTGGGGGGTATACGGACGGTGCGGCTAGAACTCTCACCCCTTACCTTACCATTGGAGGGAGGTATAATAATGGTGGGGGGGTCGGTGGTGGGGGGTATACGAACGGTGCGGCTAGAACTCTCATTTGCCCTCTACTTACTTTTCATTAGCTATAACTCTGCTTCTGCTGGGTATACAGATTTCATACATATACCATTGTTTTTACTTTTTTATAAACTGTATTTTTGCTATGAACATTTTTTCATAAAATACTTACCTTTTGAGTTATTTGCGAGAAATCGTCCAAAAACGTGGTGTTTTTGTTGAAAAATGAATATATTCACTCGCAAATAACTCGAAAAGTATTGATTTAGTAAAAACCTCTATAGAACAAAAGTTGCCTAGAATTAATCAGTTTATCCACTTCCGGACTTATTTTGGATGTATAACTTTTCACCCGCGAGAAGGTGCGGTACCCACCCCCAGGGCAAAAATACACATCGGCACAATAAAACTTTTTTTCTTTGACACGTTAGCTATATGTGTATGCCAAATTTCACATGTCAATCCCAGTGGTCCTTTAAAATTTAGAGGTTTTTACAATATTTTACCGGTAGTGAATGGACTATGTGTATTAACTTTTAATCATCTTTGGTGTCAAGTTCATAAAAAAATGTGAATAATTAACAATATTATTACTGTTTAACAAAATATTAGACCTTAATTTAAAAATAAAAGTTTATTATTTAATTTCTATTGCGCCGCCTATGTTTTACAAAGGAAGCCGGCACTTGAGTGTCGAATTTTGTTTTTATACTTGTCCAACTGACATCGTAGAAACTATACTTGTATTTTTTTAGTAATTGTTAAAAAATATATGTAAAAATTAATGTTTTCATATTATTCGTTAAATCAAATACAGGGTAAGTCAAAATGCAAGTACATTATTTTCTTGGTAATTTTAAATAGAACTTCCTGTTATATCACTATCAAAAAGTACTAATATCATACTTCAAATTTTATGAAGTACTCCCTATACCTAAAGTTATCAGTTTTCTAGATCTTTTTATTTTTCCATCAAAGTATTAATTTGGTAGATATTTTAACATTTAACGTCAGAAACTGACAGTTTGACATTATTGTTTATTATTTCAGTATTGGGGTACATCATAAATTAGCAACAATTATTATTTAGTGATTCAGTAATTAATTCAATTTAAATTAGCAATAATGAATTTTACTACTGATAAAATAGTAGATATGATCTGGATATTGGGGGAATGCAATAAAAATTCATTACTATCAGCTAGAATTTATCAAGAACGGTTTCCAGATAGGCGGCAACCTAGACAAGATACACTATTTGAAAAATTGAAAGATCGATTAATCGTACTGGTTCAGTGAATTATGAAAAACATGAACGAACAAAAACTAGTGTTACAGGGGAAAACGAAATGAGTATGTTGATGGCAGTTACAGAAAACCCACACACAAGTATAAGGGGTATTTCCAATGAACAAGAACTTAGTTACTACTCTATTCAAAACATTGTATCTAAAAACAATATGCACCCTTATCATATCCAAAAGCACTAAGAATTAAATAATGCTGATTTTCAGAAACGAATAGTATTTTGTGAATAGGCCTTAGAAAAAATTAATGAGTAGAGAGATTTTTTTGATTATGTCCTATTTGGTGATGAAGCTACATTCCATCGAAACGGTTCTGTTAATAGGCATAACTTTCACTACTATTTAACAAGTAATCCAAACCACATAGTAATACATAGTCAAACAAGATGGTATCTAAATGTGTGGAGAGGTATCGTCGGTAACCATGTAGTAGGTCCATATTTTTTTTGAGGATATCTTAAATGGTGAGATTTATTTAGATTTTATCGTAAATCAGTTACCGATATTATTAGAAGAGGTTCCACTTAATATACGTGAACAAATGTGGTTTCTACATGACGGTGCTCCTGCGGACGACAACAAATTAGTATGTGGTGAACTTAATGATCAGTTTGGTGAAAGATGGATCGTAAGGGATGGACCGGTAAGGTGGCCCCCAAGGTCACCATAATTCAATAAAATGGACTATGTTTTTGGGGTTACGTTAAGAACGAAGTATATAAAATACCTCCAACAACAAGGAAGGATATGAAAAATAGAATCCGAAGTGCATTTCAAAATATTTCTTTACAAATGCTTAGTAATGTAAGCAACTCTTTCAATGAACACCTTACTTAAGTAAGATAATTTAAAATTACTGTTGTTTTTTATTTTTCTATGTGTTGTTATTTTTTTTTTAATTTTCCGTCGGTTATTTTTTATAAATTTTATTTGAAACAAATTGTTTTCATTTCTACGACGTTATTTAGTTACTTTATTAATAAACAATAATGTCAAATTGTCAGTTTCTGACAAATCAACCATGACCACCTCACAATAATTATTGGTAAACGTTAAAATATCTACCAAATTAATACTTTGATGGAAAAATAAAAATATCTAGAAAACTGATTACTTTATGTATAGGGAGTACTTTATAAAATTTGAAGTACGATACTAGTACTTTTCGATAGTGATATAAAATACAGGGTGTTCTACGAGCCCTAACAACTATAATATGTTGGAACAAGCAGTTATTTTGCGAATATAATGCCAATTTACCAAAATTATTTTATTAATTTTTTTTAACTGCGAATATGAAATTAACAACATTTTTTATGATGTATGGAATTATTTTTGCGTCTTAATTATATATTTTATATTGAATACTATGTAATTAATTGTTTGGTAATCGAAAACTGCTGACAACTAAATGTTGGAACACATTTCTTAAATTTTATCAGCCTGACACAAAGAAGGCTTTGAAATCAAATATACGAGTAGGTAGTGCGTTGTCAATAATAATTGCCATGGCTCATTTGAGTATGAATAAAGACAACTGTCAGTTTTAGTAAAATATAAAAATGGAATGTGGAAACCCTACTTATCCAAAAATTCCAGAAATTATTATTCATCATTACCATGAAGGGAAAACAATCTGTGAAATTTCCAGTGAATTAACTGTAGCAACAACTACGGTGTTTAATCTAATTAATAAATATGGTGAAACTGCCAGTATTGATGTTGGCATTAAAAGCCCAGGCCCTCCAAAAGCTGTTTCTCAGAGTGTAGATAATTCCAATATGTAAGTCGGAAAGCGGTCTTAGTTTTTATAAGGTAGGTTTGATAGGTTCTTCTTTGCAATATAAATTTTCTGTTTTTTTATTTATTCGAGTAGGTCAAAGAAAAACCATTGCTGATGGACACTCAGAAAAGGAATCGTTACATTTTGGCTAAATCAAAACTTTCGTGGACCAAACATAACTGGGACAAAATTATCTATGGCGAGGAAAGCAAATTTGATGTCTGTGTGGGAGATTATAAAAGCGTGTGATTCAGCAAAAAGTGTAATTCGAGAAGTATCTCATAAGGATTTTCTCTAAAGAACTGTAAGTTTCCACAGGGCACCATGGTGGGGTGTATGTCAGCAAAAGAGTTGGGAACATTACATTTTATTGAGGCCATAGTACACTCGAAGATTGGCCTCTACCAAGCGCGGCATAGTCATATCCATTCAGAGATTTTATCTTTCAGCAGGACAGAGACTCCTGCCATACAGCTAAATCTACCAAATATGGTTGGGATAATATGACATTAAAGTTTTGTCACATCCTTCCTGCAGCCCGAATGTTAATCCAATGGAGGCACTTTGACACAAAATGAAACAATGATTAAGAGATATCACTCAGCACACTTTGCCACAACTACGTGCTAAATTACAAGAAATATGAGCTAGTTTCACGCCTGAATTCTGTGAAGGCCTAGTTGGTAAATCCCTAATAGAGTTCAGGCTGTTTTCAATCTAAGGGCGACGTTACAAATTATTATTATTTATTTTAATATGGTAAAATCCTCTTGTTCCAACATGTAGTTGTCAGCATGTTTTGGCTATCAGACAACCAATTAAATAGTAATCAACAAAAATTAATTAAACTGTAAAAATAATTTCATATATCATAAAAAATGTTGTTAATTTCATATTTACAATTAAAAAAAAATAACATAAAAGAATTTCACTAAATTGGTATTTTATTTGCAAAATAACTGCTTGTTCCAAGATATAGTTGTTAGGGCTCATATTAAAATTTACCAAGAAAATAATGTACTTGTCTTTTGACTTACCCTGTATTTGATTTAATGAATATTATGAAAACGAATATGTTTTATAATTTTTAACAATTATTAAAAAACTATGGTTGCCATAGATCAATGTTTCTATACTCATTTTTAATTATACTGGGAGTTAAACTTGATACGATTTTCAGGTAATATTGATTATAACTTTTTAAATACCCAGTATAACATAATAATACTTTAAATTGTTGTAATGTGGAAGTAAAGCAGTTTCAAATTTAAAATAAAATACAGGGTGTTTCATTAAAAAAAACATAAGTTTGGTCTGCCACCATCTTTTGGAACATCCTGTAAGATTGTAACTAATTTTAAAATGTGGTGTTTAAAGCTGCCTACAATTTTTGTCAATAACTTTTTTTTGTAATTTTGACTATAACAGATCTACTGAGCTTCCTCACACTAATCAATATATATATATATATATATATATATATATATATATATATATATATATATATATATATATATATATATATATATAAATATATATATATATAAATATATATATATATATATATATAAATATATATATATATAAATATATATATATATATATACATATATATATATATATATATATATATATATATATATATTATATATATATATATATATATATATACAGCAGATACAGATAGCAGAACTATAACAGATCTACTGAGCTTCCTCACACTAATCAATCACTCATATATATATATATATATATATTATATATATAAATATATATATATATATATATATATATATATATATATATATATATATATATATGAGTGATTGATTAATGTGAGGAAGCTCAGTAGATCTGTTATAGTCAAAATTACAAAAAAAAAGTTATTGACAAAAATTGTAGGCAGCTTTAAACACCACATTTTAAAATTAGTTACAATCTTACAGGATGTTCCAAAAGATGGTGGCAGACCAAACTTATGTTTTTTTTTAATGGAACACCCTGTATTTTATTTTAAATTTGAAACTGCTTTACTTCCACATTACAACAATTTAAAGTATTATTATGTTATACTGGGTATTTAAAAAGTTATAATCAATATTACCTGAAAATCGTATCAAGTTTAACTCCCAGTATAATTAAAAATGAGTATAGAAACATTGATCTATGGCAATCATAGTTTTTTAATAATTGTTAAAAATTATAAAACATATTCGTTTTCATAATATTCATTAAATCAAATACAGGGTAAGTCAAAAGACAAGTACATTATTTTCTTGGTAAATTTTAATATGAGCTCTAACAACTATATCTTGGAACAAGCAGTTATTTTGCAAATAAAATACCAATTTAGTGAAATTCTTTTATGTTATTTTTTTTAATTGTAAATATGAAATTAACAACATTTTTTATGATATATGAAATTATTTTTACAGTTTAATTAATTTTTGTTGATTACTATTTAATTGGTTGTCTGATAGCCAAAACATGCTGACAACTACATGTTGGAACAAGAGGATTTTACCATATTAAAATAAATAATAATAATTTGTAACGTCGCCCTTAGATTGAAAACAGCCTGAACTCTATTAGGGATTTACCAACTATGCCTTCACAGAATTCAGGCGTGAAACTAGCTCATATTTCTTGTAATTTAGCACGTAGTTGTGGCAAAGTGTGCTGAGTGATATCTCTTAATCATTGTTTCATTTTGTGTCAAAGTGCCTCCATTGGATTAACATTCGGGCTGCAGGAAGGATGTGACAAAACTTTAATGTCATATTATCCCAACCATATTTGGTAGATTTAGCTGTATGGCAGGAGTCTCTGTCCTGCTGAAAGATAAAATCTCTGAATGGATATGACTATGCCGCGCTTGGTAGAGGCCAATCTTCGAGTGTACTATGGCCTCAATAAAATGTAATGTTCCCAACCCTTTTGCTGACATACACCCCACCATGGTGCCCTGTGGAAACTTACAGTTCTTTAGAGAAAATCCTTATGAGATACTTCTCGAATTACACTTTTTGCTGAATCACACGCTTTTGATAATCTCCCACACAGACATCAAATTTGCTTTCCTCGCCATAGATAATTTTGTCCCAGTTATGTTTGGTCCACGAAAGTTTTGATTTAGCCAAAATGTAACGATTCCTTTTCTGAGTGTCCATCAGCAATGGTTTTTCTTTGACCTACTCGAATAAATAAAAAAACAGAAAATTTATATTGCAAAGAAGAACCTATCAAACCTACCTTATAAAAACTAAGACCGCTTTCCGACTTACATATTGGAATTATCTACACTCTGAGAAACAGCTTTTGGAGGGCCTGGGCTTTTAATGCCAACATCAATACTGGCAGTTTCACCATATTTATTAATTAGATTAAACACCGTAGTTGTTGCTACAGTTAATTCACTGGAAATTTCACAGATTGTTTTCCCTTCATGGTAATGATGAATAATAATTTCTGGAATTTTTGGATAAGTAGGGTTTCCACATTCCATTTTTATATTTTACTAAAACTGACAGTTGTCTTTATTCATACTCAAATGAGCCATGGCAATTATTATTGACAACGCACTACCTACTCGTATATTTGATTTCAAAGCCTTCTTTGTGTCAGGCTGATAAAATTTAAGAAATGTGTTCCAACATTTAGTTGTCAGCAGTTTTCGATTACCAAACAATTAATTACATAGTATTCAATATAAAATATATAATTAAGACGCAAAAATAATTCCATACATCATAAAAAATGTTGTTAATTTCATATTCGCAGTTAAAAAAAAATCAATAAAATAATTTTGGTAAATTGGCATTATATTCGCAAAATAACTGCTTGTTCCAACATATTATAGTTGTTAGGGCTCGTAGAACACCCTGTATTTTATATCACTATCGAAAAGTACTAGTATCATACTTCAAATTTTATAAAGTACTCCCTATACATAAAGTTATCAGTTTTCTAGATATTTTTATTTTTCCATCATATATAAATATATATATATATATATATATATATATATATATATATATATATATATATATATATAAGAGTAAGAAAAAAGAAGTACTTGTGACTCGTTTGGAAAAAATATAACACTGTTTTTGATGGGTTGGAGTCAATAAAAGGGGCTATTTGTTGACTATTTTTTACTCGAGCTTTCAATTGTGATTACAATTTTTTATCAAGAGCTTCTAAAAAATACAAAATGTCTTACAAAGTTGAACTTTCTAGTTCAACTTTGTAAGACATTTTGTATTTTTTAGAAGCTCTTGATAAAAATTGTAATCACAATTGAAAGCTCGAGTAAAAAATAGTCAACAAATAGCCCCTTTTATTGACTCCAACCCATCAAAAACAGTGTTATATATATTATATATATATAATATATATATATATATATATATACAGTGGTGAGTGCTTTATCAACCGGCTTTTTAACGTAAGAGATAGAAAACACAGTTACCTTGCGAAATAAAAAGAGATGAAACTCGTAGAGGTGGGAAATAATCGATAGAAACCTATAATTTACATTACATTGCATTAACACTATCGATAGTCTCACACCTTTAGACGTTAGCTTCCAGCTAAATCACCTCGGTCATAATTATTATTTGTGACATCGTATGTGTAACATATTTCAGTGACATTTTTTAATTTCGCATAAAGTAAAAAATGATTGACCACAATAAAGCAAAAATGTGAATAAAATAAATAAATTAATAGTGATTATTTAATCTAAAATTTTAAATTATTAACCAAAAATAATTTCTATGATTTGAGGAGTTTCATACACTCTTGTCACGGAAATAAACATCAGTCCTTCGTGGATTAGTGGTAACAATTCGACACTGCGACGCAGACGACTAGAGTTCAAAACCCATATGTGGTTTTCTTTTTTTTTTTTTAATAATTTGAAATTATGCAGAGATCGTTTTGATTTGAATCACTAAACATTTATGTCAGTCGTTACTAGTATTAGAAGTGTTTAAAGTTACACATAAATATATTTTTGAATTTGAATTATTTTGTATTTCTGTTTTATAACATTGGAATAAAAATAAATTATAAATAATGAGTTTTTTCGAAAACTTGTTACCTAATATGTATAATATTTTCTATTATTTTTTGATTGAGTAAAACAAAAATTTTATCCTTGGTGGGAATTGAACCCCAATCTTCTTGTCAATAGACTACGTGTCTAATAATTACACCAACTCCACATACAATAATTAGTATCGGACAGAACATACCTACCTTTAGTTTAGTCAAATATTTCAGTTGAGTTATTTTTATTATTAAATAAACTTAAATATTTATAATTTAAAATCGCTACTAATTAATGTTTTTTACTTTAATTCTTAATTTATTCAATCATTTATTCTTACATCAGAAGATATTAAAATAAAATATTTTCGCGGTCATCCGTATAATTATGACTGAAGTCAAATAGCCACGTCTAAGAACTAGCTTTATCTCATTCTTTCTCACAAAATCAATCTTCTATCCTTTCCGCTATTTTGCCGGATTTTAAAGCGACTTTAAACACTTCTAATTGCTTCTAATACTATAATAACGTCTAAAGGTGTGAGACTATCGACGGTGGTAATGTAATGTAATGTAAATTATAGGTTTCTATCGATTATTTCCCACCTTTACGAGTTTCATCTCTTTTTATTTCACAAGGTAACTGTGTTTTCTATCTCTTACGTTAAAAAGCCGGGCGATAAAGCACTCACCACTGTATATATATATTTTTATTATATTATACTTTATATATATATATATATATATATATATATATATATAATAAATTTTTATTATATTATACTTTATATATATATATATATATATATATATATATATATATATATATATATATATATACAGATTAAACGAATTTAAAACGGATCATAGAATTTAATATATGTCTGTTTAAACTGCATTTGAAATAGGGGACCAATATAAAACTTGGACAAAAATAAATCCATACCCGGTGATAGACATTGTATAAAAGATCGTTCAACTATCTGTCTCCTTTTAGGACGCACCATAGTCTATAGTGCCGCCCAAAGTCAATGTTGCCAATCGCCGTGTAATAATCCGATTTGCGGATCTTTTTGAGAGTTATATCTTCTTCGTATCTTTAAATAAATCGGATATTTGCCTATATTTTTCATTGTATTTACCAATCTACTACAACAGACTAATAACACAAATAAACTTAATGGTTTGTAAATATTTTATGGTTAACACCTTATTTGAGAAACATCTGGAGGAATGAGATTGGCAACACCACTCAAAATATCCATCTGATTGCTTAGATAAACGAAAGAGGGGCTTGCCTAAAGAAGCGATAGGTGGTTTGACAGCATAATAAAATCCTAGATTTATGTGTAGCTTTCAATTTTTATACATGATGGGTGGTGCAACCTATTTGGGTGGAGTTTTGACTTATTCTTGAATGATTTCAGAATCCAGCAGCCCGCTGAAGTATTGGATTTTTATAATATAATTATTTGACAACCTTTTGTTCGCCAACCACCTAGAGTGGAGTTGAGCCGAAATACATATATTTCGTATGTTCCGAATTTATCTAGTTCAATCTGTATATTTGAAAAAAATTGTAAACTTTTTACAAAAATCTTTGTAAATATTTTGTCCTGTTTCATATAATCACAGACAAATAATAAAATTCCATTCAAGTTTATGTGGAGATTATAGTGCAGGAATTGTTTATTCTTTTTTTTTTTTAGTATAAGAGTTGATTTTAAAAGGCATAGGAACCATATGTATTCCAATAACTATTACACAAATTTGCAGAAGCAGAAGCAGCATTCTTATTGGGTACATATTTTTAGGAAGCCTCTTGCAAATTCTCTCAATATGAAAACTGTCAACAGTTATATTAAAAAATATATAAGCTATTTATTAAAAGCTCCACATTTACAAGCAGTTTATAATATTAATGGGTAATAATGGATGTCATAAGATACTTCCTCAGTATCCCCTGAGCTATTCATTATTTCTTATGATGTTAAACACATGTTCCAAGGTCACCTGCTATCTGGATTATCTTTTTCTAGATTCAGATATAGAAAAAATAACTTTGTGCTTAACAGAAGCAAATCTAGCTTATTGTAGTGTCATTAAAAAAATTGAATGTTTAATTTAAAATATAGTATAAATCCACTAAAAGATGTGACTTTATTAACTCATTAAATAAAGAGTAACTTAAAAGCAATTTTACTCTATAATGGTGGTTTAGATGATTCTATTCTTGTTGACATTGTGTTCTTGAAAAAGATCTATAGTTTTGTTCGCAGAGACGGTCCCTGACTAGTTTTGGATAAATTTCGGACCGATTTGGGATTAACGTTGTGCACTGGCATGATTAGTTACTAGTTTTTAACAGCTATTTCTCCGCGAACGATTTCCGGACATTTCTGACTGTTTCTAACCCAAAACATCAACATGCTGTTTTGTTTATATGTACAAGGAGGAACACAGACATTTGACAAAAATTTATTTTAAAGACGATATTGCTATATTGTCAAAATGGGTAAGTAAAAAATAGGGTATTAGCACAGAGTAATAAACAATTGTAATAATAAGCAATAATAAATAATAATAAATTGTTATTTATTTTGCGGTGCTAGTGTAGTAAGACGGAACAATGTCTACAGAGATGAAATTGATATCAATGACCCTGAACGTCCAGAATTTCCTCTAAATCCTCATCGCTGGATGTAAAATGATCGCTTATCTATAAATAATATTCATTTTTTAATACTTATAAATATATGTACTGTTTTTAGTTCCATATTTATAATGCAATAAAATATTAAATGACTTTTTTATATTTTTTAATTTATATCGCTAAAAAGATTTAGAGAATAAAGATTATATTCCCGCTTCTCAACAAAAATAAATAATAGGTTAGTATTAACGATTGACCAAAAAAAAAACAAACACAAAACCTGACAATTTACGGTTTCTATAGCGCTTGGGCAAACTAAAAATCCGCACTATAATCCATTAACCAAATGGACTGATCATGAACCAGTTTGGAACTCTCCGCGAACATTGAACTCTTTGTCAAAGTCCCGGATTTTTAACACCGCGAACGCCTGAAAACAGAACTGCGCATGTGAAACAGTCAGAAACCAGTCAGGGACTGTCTCCGTGAACAAAACTTATGATAACTTGAAAAGCAATGATTCTTTAAAACTTAAATATGAAGGCCACAACTAGGCAACCAGCTGGTTACATCAAATTCCATTGTTTTTTATGTCTATGGGGCAGCCAGAAAAAAATTTCAGCCAAAATAATATATGGATGAACATTAACATGAACAATAAGCTAGTTGGCTGAAGTGCAACCAGTTTATAACAACAAACAGTTTCTAAAAAAAAACTATTGGGAAAAACCAATACCCAATTTGTGAAGAAAAGTGAGATCCTAGGACAAAATGATTTTGATTCAGGCCATCACAAACCATATAAATCAGTTAAAAGCCAATTTAAAATTTGCTGCTACAAAGTGCCAATTAATGAACATCTACAGGTTAAAATAATTTTCTATTAATAATTTTTTGAAACCAGTTTCCAGATTGGACATCAAAAATGACAAGAAGAATTGTAAAATGTAATGTTTATTACAATCAATTGTGGATTAATGACTTATAAATACAATATTTAAGGTAGATAGATTAAATTAAAAGATTTACCATCTCTACCTATTTTTAATACTTCACTCACCTGAGTTATCTTCATCTGGTTCATTCTTCAAGTTTCCAAGATCAAGGGATGTAGTTAGCTGACTTTCTATATTATATCCTTGTTCATCTTGAGCAAGTTCTTTCTTAATTTCAGCTTTTATTTCTATTTCTAATAAATACAAATTACATCAAATTGTTTACTAAGTTTTATTAGTTATCTTACCTGTTTTGTCATCTGGTTTATCATTACTACAAGCTTCAATATTATTTGTTGATCTGTGTAACTGACTCACTGCATATCTTTCACTACAATTAAAAAAACTTTCCTTAACTTCAACTTTAAATTCCATAGTTAACAAATAAACAGTGTTGTTAACTCCACAACTGAATATTTCCGTAGAGGGCGCTTCAAAAATCCGTAGAAATCCGTAGAACCACAGAATACTAATCACAATTGTGATTAGTGTTCTGTGGTAGAACAGAAACATTGGTCGCGTTCACCAGATGCAAACGTTGGCAATCAGTTTCCGCTTTATTCTTCTGAACGGCTTGCTGAGTGTTGCAAACGTCAAACGTGTTTGGAAAGCGGTCGCCATTTTTGCAAGCGTAAAATATTTACGTTGAATTTTCTAAACTTGTTGACTATTAGCAAAAATATGGCGGGAATGGAAATTATACAAATTATAGAATATATTTATAATGGTATTGTGTATAAAATAACGGCTACCGAAGACATTCATAAAAGATTGGATGGTTAGGTTAGGCTAGCTATGTTATCATCGATTTTATTTTTTTATTATTAAAAAAATAATTCAAAAACTGAGAATATTTATTTTAGGTTAGGTTCAACCAAGCAAAATGTCAAATCTCAACCTCCACAATATCCGTTCAGCTCGTTGTCAACAAGTTTAAGAATCAAAACGCAAACAGATGTGAACATGTTTGCATCTGGTTTGATCTGGTGAACGCAGCCATAGCAATTTTTATGTATGTCTCAGCCACAATTCCCACAATATGACGAACGACGATGCAACACTGACTGCATACAGTGAAGGATCAATTCAATTGAAAATTTAAATGGAGAAAAATGTATGCTACATGACTCGAGGTGTAGGGTGTTTTAATAATCTACTGAGTACATACTTGTTTATGCAACAAATTTATTTAACAGAAACATTCATATTCCAAGAAAAATAAAAAAACTAGATATAAAAAATCTAAATAAAAAATATACAGAAAAATCAAATACCTATCTAACCGAATAAAAGCAACAATTAATCCATTAAGCCTTGTGACGTCCTCTCGTAGGAGTCACTATCCGGGTAGCTTTTGGACAGTCAGAGACAGAGTTCAAAATAAAAATAAAACTTTATTGTCTTCCTTAAATTAAATTGACAAAAATCTTATGTACATATTTACAATTTAGTTTAGTCTTCTCAGTACCTGGCCTATTTATTCAAATTAAGTTTGACCTTGTCGTATGAAATTAGTGTTATCGGCAATCAAGTGTGTTTTCGGAATTTTACGTGAACGATGTGTCGATTTAATAACAGCGGACGATAGGTACAAAGGAAAGAAAGAAACTCAACACGTCCCTCAAGTGATTCGGGTTAATAGGACACTCCTCGACAGTCTCAACACGACTGCTTCGGAGTACGGGTAGTGGAGAGCTCAACACGCTCTCCGGATAACGGCGGTATGGAACGGAAACAACTTGTGAACTCAACACGTCCACAAGCCGGGGTAGGGGAGAAGAGAACCTTCAGTCAACACCTGACGATTCTGCCTCTATGAGGAAATAATGCGGTTTATATAGCAAAGATTTGCCCTTTCTACTGTCGATACACTCCTACTTCATGGGTTGGTTCGCGCGCACGCTGGTTTAACGGTGATGGCTTGGACTCATCGTTACAGCCTTATCTTCTTCCTCGGATGATGACAATACTTTTTTTATGATCGTATAAAATTTTACTTTCCATATTAATAATGACATTTTTATCTATTGTTTAAATAAAACATGTTTTGTCTGCATCGTTAAAGTAGATCTCGTATTTATGTTGGGGCGGGGAGTCCCCGAGGTAAATCTCAGCATTCCATCTGAGATCACTGTTATTCCCTAAGCGCCGGGGATTCACCTGTTACGAAAATTGAAATTCATCCCTACTATTTTATAGATACCTTACCATAACTACCATTTTTATATCTCCTGCCATCTACTGAAAAAGGAAATAAGCATACAATAATGTGAAGTGCTAGACGGCTACAAGTAGAGTTCTTTTTCACGGCATTACAGAGGACTAGATGTCAATTAATTATTTGATTAATATTTCTATTTCTGTAAAAAGCTAAGAGTAAAAATTCTATTTTTATAAAAAGCTAAGAGTAAAAAATCCCAATTTTATTCTTGATTGCTTCAGCTGAAAAATCCGTAGAAATGTGATCGATATCCGAAAATCCTAAATAATTTCGAAAATCCGTAGATCTACAGATAAATCCGTAGAGTTAACAACACTGCAAATAAACTAAATAAAAATATTGGCAAATCTATAGAATAAGTGCCGAGAATTTGACATAAACGTCATGTCCATGTCAAATTTGTGTCTGCGGTATTGCCATGTCCTTATTATGTGTATGTTTTATGCCTCAAATATGCTTTGAAACAGTACATTTTTCAGTCGGTCAGATAGCTCAGTGGGCTGTGCGGCTGCCTCTCATTCGCTTCACTGTCGAATGGCTCAGTGGATGTGGGATCGAGCCCCAGCTCGGTGTACAGAAAACAAAAAGTCTAACGCAGCAGTTTAAAATTCTAGATGAATCTGCGGCTTAGACTAGAATATGCTGGGATCTGATCGGCCTATGGTGGAGCAGTACGGCAAGAGATAAGGGCTTGCGGCTTGGTGATACTCCTCCATAGATCCCTACCGGACGGGCGTAACGCCTAAAAAATCGGATATATAACAGTACATTTTTATTATATTATTTTATGAAATCGGATATTTTTTAAAATTTTTTGAATTTATATGAAACACGAACGAATGAATATTTGTTTCTTTTGGTATTAGTTGCAGTTAGTTATTAGAAAAAAAAAATTATAATTGGCCTTTGGTAGATTAGTAAATAAACTTGGCAATACTGTCAAAATTTTGAAAACTGTAGTTGCCAGATTGCAACAGATGTTTAGCAGATTTCAATTTTATGATTTTTATGACTATTTTCTTATAATTTTGGGGTGAAATGGTAACTGAATATCGTTTTGTTAATGTATTAGCTAGTTACTGGAGCTTGTTCAGATCGATATTTTTTCAAATTTACGTTGCAGAGATTAAATTATCATTATTGACAATTTAATCCTTAAAATGTGAATAACAAAGTAAAAATATATCGGTAAAGATGTTTAATTAAATTTAATAACTTAAGAATTTAAAAGCTTAAAAAATTAAAATTAATTTAAATTATAATAAATTAAATTTAAATCAATTAAACTTCTTTCAAAAACTTAAAAGAATGTTGAACATTAATTATTAATATTATATCGCATGCTCTTTCAAGGATTTATTTGTGATATGGCAACACTGCCAAATACAGATCTGTCACTAATCTTCTGTTAGTTCCTCGGCACTTGTTCTACAGGTCTGCCAAAATATTTGAATATGAAACATAAAAAAATATGTTTAACGGTTTAACAACCAAACAATATAAAATAGACGCTTTTTAAATTTTTAACTTTATCTTTAACCTTTAACAAAAGTTCATAGAGGCAAGCATGTCAAATGTCAACCATGGAAGAAATCTTTCGGTTTGGAGCACGGTTCGTAGACTTACTATGGTTGCCTCTTCCGACTAACCAATGAACATTAAACCCGAAATTACGTCACGAGTACAGTAATTTGAATCGTTACATTGTTAATCAGCGTTTTCATGTCTTTGATTTATAGAAATTACTAAAGATAGTTATGAAATAAAGATGTTTAGTGGATTATAATACATAATTATGGAAAACTGTTGATATGTAGATAGTTTGATAGGTACTTAAAATATTTCAGAGAAAAGTTCTAGATTTACATAAATCTAGGATTTCAATCTCCATTTTACACTGAAAATTTGTCGCATATACTGAATTATCAATACTGGATTAATTATTGAATGAGTTACCGGCCCTTAGTGGTCAACTAGGATTATCCGAGTTAGAATTACTTGTATAATAATATACCGTAATAATAGGTAATAAATTTTAATTGGTAAAAAACGTAACTAGTCCATTTTATTTTCAATAGATATAAATATACACTACATAATAATTTTTTTCATTTTTTTATTATTTTTCTAATAAGTCTTCAATAATAGCTGTTTGCGTTTTCTTTGCTAGTCTATTATCTCTTCTTGCTGTAGGTTCACATTTTGTTTGTTTTTAAACATCTTGAGATTTTAAGTTTTTACTTGGAATTGCTATAAAATAGTGATGATAATAAACAGAATTAGATTAAGTCAACACCTACCTCTATTCTTTAATTTCAACTTAAGCCTAGTTCCCACTATTCGAGCATACATGTCATCCACAAATCATCCTTGAAATGATTACTACATACTCTTGCAGTTTTTATAGTTATTTTTTCTTTTTTGCAACACCGCGTAACCCATATTTTTCTAATTTTGTATTTTTGGGAAACGTGAAAAATGATATTTGTTGATCAGAATCGGCAGACATCTTGTTTTTACAAAAACTATTTTTACAAGTAGCCACACTACAAGCTCTGCCTGGCATTTTAAAATTTCATCAACATTATTATAACGTAAATAGACAATGAAATTTTAAAGTTTTAACCCACCTTATAAAAAGATATTTTTATGTAAGGTACTCTACAATAGGTACGATGTACAACCACCGAACAACAACTACAATAAATAACTTTTCTTCGATAATTAAAAATAAGTTTTTACAGAAAACAACACCAAATTTTCAAATACAAAAATATAAAGTAAACTAAGATATAAAGTAAACAAAGATAATCATGAAACCGAAACTAATAACTGGAATAAATTCACAAAACAGTACATAAAAGGAAAAATATTACCGTACAGATACTTAATTTGACGATCTGAACGACAGCAAACAAATCGGTAGTTCAATTCACATTGATTAACATAGAAAGGAACAGGAAGTTGTAGACAAAACACCACACAGAAATTTCTGCACATGAAATCTCTTTCACATCAGCTTGACCTAAAGCATACCTTACAAATAATTCTCTTCTTATCAATAATCCAAAATTTTCAATTGATTGCCCATATATAACAGCTGCCGATATAACTTCTGACCATCGACCCCTTTTTTTATTACTCGATATTGTGATTCAATAAGTACGACTATAAAGGTAAATAAAGGTAAAACCAAGGCAAAATTTTGCCTCGATTAACCTACGGTACTTAAAAGTATATTCGAAGAAGCTTCTGAAGAAGCCCAAATTAAAATTACCTCCAATCGAGTTCAAAAATTATTCTGAGATTGCAGTCTAGGTTTGGCATAGAGGATCTCTAAATTGAATTTGTCCATGGAAAATATTGGAAAAACTGCAGAAGTTACAACTTTAAAAACACACTTTAGAGTGGGTTAATGACATTTTTACAGAGTGAAGTTTAAAATGAAAAAAAATTGATTTAGCAACGGAAGCTTTTCGTTTACTAGCTGAAAATGAATATAAATTCAATAGTCTTATTGCCAAGATAAATGTATAATTACAAAGAACTGATCAGTCCTTAGCGTCCTCTGATGGGCTAATAAATTATGAAATTTACAGGTGTATATTTTTATTATAAGTAATTTTTTGTACTTGAAATAAATTTAGTTTTTTACAAAACTAATATGCACCATTTAAAATGTTTACAAAAAAAAACAAAACAACAATTTAACTTCAAAGGTAAATGAACCTCAACGCAACACGATACAAAAATTAAAAAATAATATGGAATGATCCAATTATCCAATCCAAAAATTAGAATTTGTGAAACTTCAAATCAAATAATACGATAGCGCAATTTCAACTTACATTGCAGAAGACTGCCGACCGAGAGCGAACTATACCGATTCTCCCGATCGTATATTATATTTTAAGTTCCAGTACTTGGCCTCGTTGGCAACACTGTCGCTGTTCAGATAATTAAATTTCGAGAAAATCAAAATATTAAAATACGATGTACGTGCTGCCATCTATTCAAGAAATTGTTAAACGTTAGTTTATTTGAACACCACTCGTTTTAACTGCGGCGTGAACATACCCCCTTAAGAAACGATAAATAATAAAGCGAATAATAACTGAAAGATAATTACCACGAACAAACAGTGATAATAAATGGGTTTTGTATTCTTGTGTACTCTGGTGACGTAACTCAAGCATCGGCACCCCAGTCGAAAGAGGTAACCGTAGTAAGTCTACGAACCGTGGGTTTGGCGTTCGGTGGTTTGGCCGAGTTGAGATGTTTTTATAATGCATATGTTGTATGCTTCAAATATAAAGAGAGAAAGCTTTTAAAAAGTACATTTTGATTATATTATGGTAAGAATTCTGCATTTTTTTATATAAAACAATAACAACTAATATTGGTCTCATTCGAGATTAATTACAAACATCTGTTGCAATCTGGCAACTGTGGGTTTGACGATTATAAAATCTATCCGCTAATCTCATCATCATCATCAATTAACATTTGTCCGGCATCCACTGCTGAACCCAGGTCTCCCGTAAAATTTTCCACCTATTTTTATCTTGAGCTTCTTGCATCCTGTTTGTGGTGATGCGCTTGATATCATCCGTCCGTCTAGTCGGTTGTGGTCCGCTGCTTCGATATGCCTCTTGCCTTAGTCGCCATTCCAGAATCTTTCTAGTCCATCTATCATCCGTTAATCTGGCAATATGTCCGGTTCAGGCCCATTTAGCAATTTCTATTTTTTCAACTGCGTCTGTGACTCCTGTTCTTCTTCTTATTTCTAGGTTTGGTACTTTATCTCTGATGGTAATACCTAATATTGATCTTTCCATAGCGCGTTATGTAACTCTTATTTTATCTATTGTTCTTTTTATCAGAGTCAGTGTTTCGGCACCATATGTAAGAACCGGTAAAACGCATTGGTTAAAAACCTTTCTTTTTAAACAAACTGGGATAATAGACTTGAAAATGAAAATTCAATCTACCAAAGGCTCAAAGTGTGAGACCCATCCTTCTTTGTATTTCAATTGTCTGATTATCTCGGCCTAAGCGAATCTCATGCCCTAGATATTTGTAAGCTATTACTTGGTCGATGCTATGGCTCTCAATCAGAATTTTACCGCTGACTACAAGGTTGGTCATAAATTTTGTCTTTGAGGTGTTAATTTTAAGACCAATTGTTTTTGACACTTTATAGAGCGTGTGTAGCATTTTTGTAGCTTTGTCGACTCTATCAGATATTAAAACGATGTCATCGGCAAATCTTAAGTGGTTCAGATCTTCCCCATTTATATTAATTCCAATATTAACCTCTCGTTCCATTTACTTGAACATATATTCAAGAAAAGCTGTAAACAATTTAGGGGAGATAGTATCACCCTGTCTAATTCCACTCTATATTCGAAACTTCTTGGTATCTTCATGAAATCGGACACAATTTAAGCTTCACCAGTTTCGTAAATACTTTTAATCAATGCTATATATTGGTAGTCAATTCGGCAGTCATCCAATGCTCGAAGCATTTTATGATGATCTATAGTATCGAACGCCTTTTTATAATCTACGAATATAAGAAAGATAGGCTTGTTATACTCTGTACACTTTTCTATTAGCGTTTTTATAACTTGTTGGAAAGTTTCGAACGTAGTTTTGAGGTTCGAATCGATTTGTAAATGCCCCTTTGTCCGCTTCTTGTCGATCGACGATGATAAATATAATAAAAGGTTGAAGTTGTGGAGTAAAAGTGTTGATTTTATTGACAGCTACTAGTAATTACACAATATGATGTTCGTTAGGTAACTACTTATGATAGACTGTGCTCAAATGAGCTCAAATCCCCAATTTATAATCTCACAAATAATTCATACCTCAGCACAGAGGCTATTGCTTTCTATCATACCATACCAACAAACTTTGCTTACAATACAATTTAATCTAGGCCGTATTTACGACACTTAGGAAGTTCAATTAGAAAATATATTATTCGGCAATTTATTTAGTTTTAGGTAAATAAATTAATTATTAAAATATATGATATGGCTTTACAATTTCCCACTTATACACGGTGAAACTATAAAAGATTAAGAAGTTAAAAATAATGTGAGATTACAAATTAAGGGGTTAATTTGTGATTGAACATATTGGCCACTATATTATATAAAAAACAAACATACGACCAATAGAAAATATTTAAACACATATAAACTATAAAATAATAATATAACAATAATAATAACACTAATTCACCAGGTTTTTGAATTATTATCTCACCCGAGCAGTGCTAGCTATAACTTGCTTGTTCAGAATTTATGTTTCAGCTTAACTATCTAATTTAAATCTAAGCTCATTACCTACTTGGTGAAAAGCAAGTACTCATTATCTACATCAAGTAAAACTGATCTAGGAGGGGCGTTCTTTAAAGTACTACTTAAATTTAAACATAACAATGAATAAAGTGACTAGTCCCGTGGTTAAATGAGGAATCCACTGATGGTTAGCAATGGTTTTCCACGTGTTCGGATATATCTTGGTCAAGCTGCTCTGCCTCAAGTACGATATTTGGCAACTCATCTTCCCGAATATCTATATTATGTTTGGGAATGTTGTTCTGCCTTATGATTGGCCTCTGCATAAGCTCTTCAATGGGACTGACGGGAGTCTTTAAATAGCTTCCAATTGCTGTTTCCAATCCGTTACTGGATGTGAGTAATGTTATGTTTCGAGTCCGAGTAACGCATTTTGGTGACAATTTTATAAAACTCGTTTGATCGAATATATGTTCAGATCGAGAACCATCGCACATTATAGCTAAATTTATAGCGTATGGTGGAATGACTAACCACAGGTTCGGTGTGCTCATTTTCAACCAACTGACTTCGTTTATCGTGTATTCTATTATATTGCAAGTGATATTGGTAGTTCAATCATATAATTAATTTAAGGTACAGTTTGGCTGAGTATCCATATTAACGAGGCCCATTGGTGAACATGCCAACTCTCCTTTGTTTAATTATATACACCTTCCTTTATCTTCATATGTCACTTCAAAATAATGTAAGTTATTGTCAATGACGTTTAGTTATTGTAATCTACTGCAAGTAGATTCCTTGGGACCAACAACGAGCGCACAACACCACCTCTCACCGACAACGGAAGAGCTGTTACTCTCAGTAGGTTGTTTCTAGTGTTGTCAATTATTAGGAAATAACCAATAATGAAGATGTCTCCTTCCTAGTATATATTGTAGCATTTACAAATCGTTTGATATATAAATTCTTTGAAATATATTGAAATCCTCTCGTATATGTGATATATTGAAATCCTCTCGTATATGTGATATATTGAAATCCCCTCATATAATTTTAAAAAATCGAAGAATATTTTTAATGCATTTTAGTTTCCTATTCGTACGTATTAGAACCCAAATAATATTCCGTTCTTTTCAGCGTCGCCAAGTAATAAAAACTGTTTTAGAGTTGTTTATTTATTTCGTGGCTGCGTATTTTGCTCGATATTTTTTGATTTATGCCGCCCGAAGATCTGCGTTTTCAAATTAATAATCTACGTCTTAATTTTCGTTGTGTTTTGTTATTTCAGCGTTTTGTTTTTTTTTTCAAGTTATGTGAACGAATTCTTAAAAAAAATTCGTCATTCTTACTTGGGTCATTGTAGGCTCAGGTATGGATCCAAATTGATTCTTACTTGGGTCGTTGTAGGCTCAATTATGGATCCAAATTCATCCGTCGAATTTGTGGTTTTCTGTTTTTGGTCCCTTTTTATGGAAATATGTAGCAGTGAAAAGTAGTTTTGTGGCAGTTAATGGTTCAGTTAATGTTTTGAGTGAGGATTGAAATAATCGTCGTTTCCATCCTCTTTTTTCTCCTCCCTGGTTGTCATCCAAGGCTTTTTGGCAGTTTGGAGATAGATTTGTTCATGTGTTCGTTACACAGAGGAAGTGAAGCCTCCAGTTCCAGTATAGTTCCAGTTATGGTTACAGAAATCTTAGTGCAATTTTTTTGTGAATTAAGGTAACTTTTGTTTCAAATTTTAAAGTAAAGACAGACAATTTTTGTATAAAATAATAATTGCTTTCGTTAAAATTTAGAAATTATAAAATTTAAAAATTGTAAATGTTAGGTTTTGAGTTTAGCTGTCATTTTAAATTTTTCTGTTTTAAATTTAATGTTTACATAAGACAGCTTGCTTTATTATTTTTGATTTTCATTTGTTTTGTTTAAAAAAAAAGGTTGACCTCTGTGAGGTAACATTTGTAGTTTTTTGTAGTATCTCCAACTCCTAGAGTTTATAAATGGATGACATGTAAGTTTTTTGTATATTTGTATTTTGCGACTATTGAGATAATAATTTTGTATTGTCTTTTTTGAGTATTTTTTTATTCTCTATGTTTTGTAACTGTTTGTGGTAGGTACTGTCGACGACAACCCATTTTGTATTTGAACGGTCCGCCACTGCAGCCCAGCCAGCCAGCTAGTCGGTACAGACGACAGATGACAGAATGACATTCCATCACCAGCCGTTGAGAAGCATAGAACTATTTGTTATTGTTTTCATATTTTTGTGCAAATTCATAAATAAATGCAGTATTTTAGACTATTAATTAATTTCAATAAATACAGTCCACTACAACAATAAACATTGGTCCTTCGAGCCGGATATTTGTGATAAAATCAGTGCTAAAAGTGATTCACAGTTAACGGTCAAGTGAAAGAACACGTGGGATTGCCGAACAATATACAGCCAAAAATACCGGTGAGTTCCCATCTGATTCCTATACCTATTTATACTGTTTTTGTTTGTGTAAGTTGCATAAAACTATTTACAATCTATATATCTATTTAAATTCAATTCGAATCTATTTGATTAATAAACAATGTCGGACGAACACTTAAAAAGATTAATTAGAAAACGTGCTGGTCATAAAGCTTCATTTACAATTTTCTCCAAATTTCTAGAGTCTATTAAATGCAAATTAGAATTACATGATGTTGAAAAAATCGAACTAAGCGACAGAATAAATAAACTAGAAAATGCATTTTTAGAAATTAAAATTATCCAATCAGAAATAGAAGAATTGGCAGACGATCCCGAACCACACTTTGTGATAAGGGAAGAACTTGAAAACAATTTTTATTCACTATCGGCTAATGCCAAAGCATTGTTAAATAAATTCATTTCAGATATTGATGATAAACAGTCGGTGACAAACGAGCATACAAACAATAACACTTCTATTTCTGACGGGGCTTATCGTTTACAAGGTGTAAAACTGCCAACAATACAAATTCCAAAGTTCGACGGCACATACGAATTTTGGCTAGAATTTCGAGACACTTTTGAGTCACTCATTCATACAAATGATAGTATTACAAATATTCAGAAGTATCATTATCTTCGGGCATCATTACAAGGAAATGCCGCCGCAGTCATAAAACCTATCGAATTTTCCGCAAACGGGTACAATTTGGCATGGGACTCTGTATGTGATCGATACAATAATAAAAAACTCTTAATACACAATCATATTAAAGCTTTATTTTCATTGGAATCTATTCACAAAGAATCTTTTGTAAAATTTCGTAACTTAGTAGATGATTTTTCAAAACATTTAAAGTCACTTCAACAATTAAATCAGCCGTGTGAACAATTGGATGCCTTACTTATATTCATTATAACATCAAAACTAGACGAAACTACTATTAGGGAATGGGAAAAGCATATTGCTACTCAAACGGAACTACCAACTTTATCCGATCTAAAAGGATTTTTAAAATCAAGAGCAGATTTTCTAGAGGCAATTGAAATGAACATTGAAACAAAAAATAAAAGTAAGGAGAACAGGACGACTAGGGGATTCTTAGGGGAAACATTTTTAAATTATCCAATAAACGAAAGGTGGAATTTTATTAGATCAAAATCATTGTGTACAAACTGCTTGCGATCGGGTCACTCCAATAAACAGTGCAAACTCGGGCCATGTCGCAAGTGCAAAGCACGTCACAACTCACTTTTACACAATAATACAAATGATAGGAGCATCATTATAAGCCAAAATAATTCGGGCACGTTCAATAGAAATTCGAATATATCCAATAGCAGTATTAATACAAATCCATCACAAAGTACAAGTGAGCCAATAAATCCAGGAACAAGTAACAATACATTTTGTGGTAACAGCATGCTTTCTTGTTCTGATACAGGCTATGTTTTTCTCTCAACAGCAATCTTAAGTGTTAAAGATATGAATGGTAAAATGCAAAGGGCTCGTGCACTATTGGATTGCGGGTCTCAATCTTCATTTATCACAACAAACATGTGTAACAAACTAGGAATCAAACCACAAGATGTCAGCTTAAATCTTTTGGGCATAGGCAACAAACTATCAACTATTACAGGTCAATGTCAGTTAGAGATTTGCACATCTAATAATAAATTTGTAAAAATAATCAACTGTTTTGTATTGCCAAAAATAACAAATATTCTTCCTCATACAAACATTGATGTAAGCGCTATAAACATTCCTAATACAATTCGGTTAGCAGGTCCTAATTTTGGCAATGCTGGATCTATTGACATTCTTATCGGCGCAGATATTTTTTGGCATTTGATTTGTAAAGGTCGCATATCTTTAGATCAAGGTCCTATTTTAACAGAAACAATATTTGGGTGGATAATTTCTGGCCCGCTGGGATCGGTTCCCCACAATACAATATCTTGCAATCTTAGCACAAATCTGGAACTAACTAAACTTCTTCAGCAATTTTGGGAAGTAGAGGAATTGCCAAATATTCCTCATCTATCTGAAGAAGAGCAATTGTGCGAGGACAATTTTCAAAAAACTACTACACGTGATCCAAATGGTAGATTCATAGTTATGATGCCATTAAAACAATATCCGCATGTGTTGGGTGATTCAAGGATACAAGCTGAAAGAAGATTTCATCATCTAGAAAAAAGATTAGCACAAAACAATCCTCTTCGCGAACAATATATACAATTCATGCGCGAATATCAGGAGCTAAACCACATGTCGTTAGCAGATATCTCTGAAAACTCTACTGTCGACTACTACATGCCACATCATGGTGTCCTAAAGGAGGACAGTCTTACAACAAAACTTCGTGTCGTGTTTGACGCATCTTCACCAACAAGCAACGGGTTATCATTAAACAATATTCAATGCGTCGGACCCAGTATACAACAAGATCTATTCTCAATTCTCATCCGATTCAGAAAACACAAATTCATCATAAGCTCAGACGTAACCAAAATGTACAGGCAGGTGTTAATTCATCCCAGCCAACGCAGTCTTCAAAAAATAGTCTGAAGGGAAAGTCCTTCAGATCCATTACAACATTTTGCTTTAAATACGGTTACTTATGGCCAAGCATCAGCCAGTTTTCTTGCTATCCGATGCCTTTTCGAGTTAGCTAACGAATGCCAATTGTCGCAACCAGAAATCGCGAAGATATTACGTCAGGATTTCTACGTAGATGACTTGTTAACCGGTGCGGATACTATTACTGAAGCTTCGAACATTTGCCGTGAAGTCTCACGTATTTTACTTACAGGTTGTTTTCCACTCAGAAAATGGATTTCAAATGACCCAAGAGTTTTAGAAAGGGTAAATAATCAAGATGATTCCTTTGGAATTCTAAACCTCTCTAAAGATGGAGTCACAAAAACTTTAGGACTTATTTGGTCATCCCAACGTGATTCACTATTATACAATGTACAATATAACAATTACAAGGAAACTTGTACCAAAAGAGATGTTCTTTCTTTAATTGCAAGAATATACGATCCACTAGGCTTAGTAGGTCCTTGTATCATACTTGCGAAGATTCTAATGCAAAGGCTATGGACTGAAAAACTGAATTGGGATGAAAAATTAAGCGGTTCATCACTAAATACTTGGAATAGATTGAAAAATGATCTTGCCAATCTGAAACAATTAAGTATACCACGTCATGCAGTGTGCAATAATGCTAAAGATATAGAAATACACGGTTTTTCGGACGCATCACAACAAGCCTACGGTGCTTGTATCTATTTAAGAAGTACTGATGACAAGGGACATATCTCGGTTAAAATTCTATGTGCTAAATCAAAGGTTGCCCCTACCAAAACTCTAAGCATTCCACGCCTAGAGCTTTGCGCAGCTGTATTACTTTCACGTCTTTTAACTAAGGTAATTGAATCCATTAATATAGACCTCAATAAATGTTATTTATGGTCAGATTCCACAATAATCCTTGCTTGGATCAATACTTCTCCTAACAATCTTCAAACCTTCGTAGCTAACAGAGTCTCCGAAATTCAGGTCTTAACAAAGTCCTATACATGGAAGTATGTACCCACACAAGATAATCCTGCAGACCATCTATCAAGGGGATTATCTCCTTCTCAAATACTAAATTCTTCACTATGGTGGGACGGTCCGTCATGGTTGTCTTTAAGGGAAGAATTTTGGCCCCTTTTAAATCCAAAGGTAGACATTCTACCCGAAATAAAATCTCAAACTATTCTCAATTTTGTTTCCTATTCTCAGCAAGAACAATGGTTTTCATTCAAGGCCTTTTCACAATATTCGCGTTTACTGCGCGCATTTGCATACATCCTTAGATTTAAAAATAATTTATTAACACCCAAAATTCTTAGAGAGTGTGGCTCTCTAACATTAACCAATATTAATGACGCTCGTCGTTATTTATTGAAGATCATACAACTACACTCTTTTCGCGAAGAGTATGATCAGCTGTCAAAACAAAAAAGCGTTAGTTCCAACAGCAAGCTCTTCTCTTTAAACCCATTTATTGACCAGGATGGTTTAATACGCGTTGGTGGTCGCTTGGCTAACTCGGATTTTCTATATGACAAAAAACATCCCATTGTCTTGGATTCAAAACATCATTTCACGATATTATTTTTCCGTCATGAACACCTGCGTCTATATCATGCAGGCCCTCAGCTGCTTCTATCTACTATTCGGGAGACATATTGGCCTATATCAGGCAGAAACCTATCTAGGTTGACTGTTAAACAATGTACCACTTGTTTACGATTTAATCCTAAACCTATACAACCAATCATGGGTGATTTACCACGTGACCGATTACTATACACATTTCCCTTTGCCATCACTGGTATTGACTACGCCGGTCCGTTTTTGTATAAAAATAAGGGCAGAGGTGCCAAATTAAATAAATGCTATATTTCATTATTCATATGTTTTGCTACAAAGGCGATTCATCTTGAGCTCGTAACCGATTTGAGCACTCAAACATTCATGCTTGCCTTGCGCCGCTTTATCGCTCGTAGAGGAAAGCCAGCCAAATTGTACTCAGATAATGGTAGAAACTTCGTAGGTGCCATGTCTGAACTTAAAAGATTTTTAAAAATTAACAATGCACACATACAAGATTCATGTACACATGAGGGTATTGAATGGCATTTAATTCCGCCATATTCTCCACATTTCGGGGGACTCTGGGAATCCGGAGTAAAATCTTGTAAATTTCACTTAAAACGTTCACTTAAAAATACAAATCTTACATTTGAGGAGTTTGCAACAATACTATCACAAATAGAAGCAGTACTCAACTCCAGACCTTTGTGTCCTATTAGTCCTGATCCTAATGATTTAACACCACTCTGTCCCGCTCATTTCCTCATCGGTAGAATGCCAACGCTAGCTCCAGAACCAGATCTACTCCAAGAGATTCCACAACGACTCAATAGATTTCAACGCATCCAACAAATTTTCCAAAGTTTCTGGAAGAGATGGTCTTCCGAATACGTCGTCGAGCTACAGAGACGTTCTAAGTGGCAAATATCCAAGGGAGAATTAGTAGAAGGAACTTTAGTCCTTATCAAAGATGACTGTCTGCCACCAGCAAAGTGGAAACTAGGCAGAATAACTCACATACATGACGGATCGCAGAATACCGCTAGAGTTGCAAAAATAAAGACTCAAGAAGGTATCATCACGAGGTCATTCTCCAAAATATGTCCTCTCCTTCCATTAAATTGAAAGATTCAGGATCTTTCAAGGCCGGGAGTATGTCGACGACAACCCATTTTGTATTTGAACGGTCCGCCACTGCAGCCCAGCCAGCCAGCTAGTCGGTACAGACGACAGATGACAGAATGACATTCCATCACCAGCCGTTGAGAAGCATAGAACTATTTGTTATTGTTTTCATATTTTTGTGCAAATTCATAAATAAATGCAGTATTTTAGACTATTAATTAATTTCAATAAATACAGTCCACTACAACAATAAACAGGTACAATAAATGTTAAATTTTGTTTCTTAACATTTTGTTTCATTCGTACTCCGACTGTTGGCTAGTAAAGTCGTCTATCATACACTATACGAAGTGACATCGGTGTTTGTAGGTTATTTGGTTCACATTATTAGTTATACGTATATTAAGTTTGCGTTTAAAAGGAAAACTACTGTAAGTAAATTTTGATTTTTTGAATATATGACTGGACCGGACATCGGTCCGGTCAGTCCCGGACCGATGTCCGGGGAAAACAGTTCATTCACCAGCGGCAAGGGGCCGCCAAATGATAATTTTAATAAAGATAATCGAGTCAACGTTCTTGTTGAGGATATCATTGTACCTGAAGATATTAATATGAGTTCATGTATAAACAATAAAAATAATAATCAATTAAATGAATTATCTAGTACAGATACACTCGACAAAAACTTGGAATCCGATAAAAACTCGTATTATGATAAACAACGTTTATTAAATCAATTAACAAATAGATTTAAACCTAACGATTTGGAACCATTTCATGTTTTTGTTAAACATTTAGAATTAAATATTGGGAGATTGCATCCAATGAAATTGGGTGAAAAGTTAATAAATCTAAAAGAGTATAATAAAAATATTATTGAAATTAGTACGGTTGGTCGCAATCGTATAAAAATCGAACTAAATTCGGGCAGTATTGCCAATAAGTTAGTTAAAGGTCCATTCTTTGAAAAGAATAATTTACTGGCATATATTCCTGGTCATCTTATAGAAAAACGCGGGTTAGTCCGCTCTGTAGATACTTCCTACAGCGAGGAGGCACTCCTAAAAATGATTAATTCTAGTGTAGCTATCAAAAAAGTAAAACGCATGACTAGAGTTATCCAA
This sequence comes from Diabrotica balteata, assembly GCA_918026665.1. Taxonomy (NCBI): domain Eukaryota; kingdom Metazoa; phylum Arthropoda; class Insecta; order Coleoptera; family Chrysomelidae; genus Diabrotica; species Diabrotica balteata. The sequence continues at coordinate 49,733,819 of OU898284.1, forward strand.
AAAGATAACAATATGGAACGTGTTCCTCGTCAAATGATCATTGTTAGGTTTGAAGGAAAACTTATTCCTCAATTTATTTATATTAACAAAGTTAGATGCTCTGTAGAAACTTATATTAATCCAGTTATGCAATGTTTTCGTTGTCTCCGATATGGCCATTCCGGCTCACAGTGTAGGGGAAAGAAAAGGTGTAGAAATTGTGGGTTAGAAAATGAATCTGTGTGCGAAGCATGCAATATTTTTTGTGTTTATTGAAAAAATAATAGTCACAATTCTACTTATAAGGAGTGTCCTGAATTTAAAAAGCAAACTAGAATCAAAGAAGCTATGTCTAATTTGAATATATCTTTCAAAGAAGCTGAAAAAATTATAAACAATCCGGCCTATTCTAGCCTCATACAAAAAATAAATTTGCTCCATTAATTGATTCGGATATAGAATTTCCTGCTTTAAAAACTTCTACAGCACAACATCCTGTCCCTAATACTTCTTCTAAATCGAACTTTAGGTCAACACATGATCAACCATCTTCTCCTAAACCCTTGCCAAAAAAAAAAAGAAAAACTAGTGATTTTTCTCCCAATTTCCCACCCATTAGACGAGAATATAATACTAGCTTTCGTGCAGGACCGGTCTTCCAGTTTGGAAAAGAGCCGCAAAATGATTTTTCAACACTTAAACATCAATTAATTACCATGTTAACAAGTTTTTTTCACCAATTTTCACAGAATCCATTATCAAATAGTAGTTTAAATTTTGAAGAAATAGAGTTTGAAAATAAAATTAAAAACATTGTTGATAATACATTTAAAACCTAAAAAAACAAAAGAAAACTCAAAGATGTACTTTAAACAAAATCTTAAAATTATTCAGTGGAACGCTAGATCTCTTAAAGCTAACAAAAATTCTTTTTACCAAATTTTAATGGAGGAAAAGTTTGATATTGCAATAATTTCTGAAACATGGTATAAGCCTACTGACAACATTAAGTTTAATAACTTTAACGTCATTGCGGTTAATAGAGATAAAGGTTATGGGGGAGTAGCAATTTTCATTTCACATAAAATTATATACGACGTCATTCAAATTAATCATAATTTTAATCAAAAAATTGAAGTTTGTGGAATAAATATCATTCTTGGCAATCAAAAACTGTCTATAGTATCTCTATATAAACCCTCCAATGTTGAAGCGAAATCTCAAGACTATATAAATTTATTTAGTCAAATAAAACATGATTGCATAATAGGAGGCGACTTTAATTCCCATCACGGCATGTGGGGCTCACCTTCATGCTCACATGATGGCAGAGTTTTGGTGGATGCTTTAGATCATTTTTCAAACTTGATTGTTATAAACGATGGATCTGCCACAAGGATTTCCCCTCCTGGCCAGGCTAAATCTGCAGTAGATCTCCCAATTGCTTCATCTAAGGTATGTCCTACACTTGGTTGGTCTGTTAGTCAGGATACGTATGGATCAGATCATTATCCAATCAGTATTACGCTCAATAACTAGTATCACAATGATGATGCAATCACGTTCCCATTATATAGATGGTATATGAATGAAGCAAATTGGACCTTATATACAGCTGAAATAGAGAAATCATTTTCCACGCCACCAAACTGCATCGATACCAACGGTATGTGTATATTTTTAATGGAACAGATTACGAATGCTGCGAACAAAGCTTGCAAAATTCTAAGATCATCCTCAAATATATCATTCAAATCACCTAAATGGTGGGACGAGGAGTGCCGTGAGATATCGAATAAGAGAAAAATTGCATGCAAAAGGTACAAACAAAATATGTGTCTGGCAAACTTTGTTGAATATCAAAATATAAATGCTAAATTTAAACTAAAATTATAGAATTAAGAAAATTACAAAAAAATAAAAATCTGTATGTGCACGACGAAAATATCGTTGAAAATTTGTTCCATAAAATAGCTCCTTGCTATGTTCCTTCTCCAATATATCCCACTGAAGATACATTTAAATCACATTTTTTGTCATCTCCTATTAGTATCAACGAACTAACTGCTAATATCAAGTATTCTAAGAGATCCTCCCCTGGGATTGATGGTATCAATTATCTTATTATATATAACTTGCCTACAATAGCACTTCAATTTCTCCGTCATATTTTTAACAATATTCTAATTAAAGGTGATAGCTGCGATTCTTTAAAGCAGTGTCTTGTAATACCTATCTAATACCGATATCTCTTATGTCATGTATATTGAAAACATTTGAACGAATCATGAAAAGTCGACTAGAATGGTGTATGGAAAGTAATAACCTTTACCCAGACGGTCAGCTTGGGTTTCGTAGAGGGAAAGGAACTACGAACATTTCACACTTAGCAACCGATATCCAGTTAACTTATTCGAAAAACCAATACACAGCTGCTTTATTTGTGGACATTTCTGGTGCATATGATAACGTTATTCTCGACCTTCTGCTTGATCAACTTGTTAAATTAGAAGTGCCTAGTAAATGTGCTTATATCCTAGTCAATCTATTTACAAATAGACAAGTTCATATTCGTTTAAATAATTTGCAACCCCCTCTGTGGCTCAGTGGTAAGAGCGCCTACCTTTAAACCTAAAGGTCGTGAGTTCGAATCTCATCTGGGTGGAGACATTTTCGTTTATTAAAAATTAATGAATAATTAGTGAATATTTCGCAGATATTTTGACAGAAATAGCTGAAGACAAGCTGGGTAAAAAAGAGAAAGATAGAAAGGAATGGATATCAGATGAAACATGGAATCTTATCGAGGAAAGAAAACAACGAAAAAAAGATATCCTGCAAGCAAGAATTGTAGAAAGAAGAGCACACCGACAACAGGAATATCAAACAATAAATAAATCAGTTAAAAGCAAAGCAAGAAGAGACAAAAGAAGGTGGGCCGAAGAACTGGCAAAAACAAGCAGAAACAGCTGCACAATACAACATAACTAGGGAGCTTTACCAAATTACTAGACGACTAACAAAAAATGGGCCCAACTGTTCGAGTATTCTAAGATCCAAGACAGGCGAATTACTTACTACAACAGATGACCAAGTAGAGAGATGGAAAGAGCATTTTCAGGAGATGCTAGGTATTCCCAGAGATAACGCAGATGAAATTGTCGAAAACCCGCAGAATATAGACTTGCATATTTCTTGCGAGGCCCCTTCCAAAACGGAGATAATAACAGCTATCAAATCTCTGAGATACAACAAGTCACCAGGAATCGATAACATTGCTACTGAAATACTTAAAGCTGATCCGCATCTAACTTCTGAACTTTTGCTCCCCATAATCCGAGAGGTGGGGGAAATAAACCACATTAAAGCGGGCTAGAACAAAGGTAACATTATCAAGCTTCCAAAAAAAGGCAACCTCACACTGTGCAAAAATTGGAGAGGAATAACCTTGCTTCCTGTCATAAATAAAATTTTCACGACCATCAAACTGAAAAGATTAACAAACAAGGTTGAGCTTGGAGCTAATCAAGCAGGCTTTAGACCAGAATCCTCCTGTATAGACCACATTAATACTGTGAGGGTAAGAATGGAACAATCGGTTGAATGGAACACACCCCTATACATGGTTTTTGTTGATTTTGAACGTGCCTTTGACAGCTTGTCTCATACTACTGTATGGAAAATTTTAAAGCTAAGAACATCCCACAAAAAATAAATTCTATTATAAAGTCACTATATACTGATGCGAAACGCAGCGTGACACACAATGGAATCAACAGTGACGAATTCGACGTACTTACTGGAGTTAGACAGGGATGCGTGCTTTCTCCGTTTCTTTTTAACATAGCTATAGACTATGTTCTCTCCAAACTAGACTCCGACACAAGAGGGATACAATGGACGTTAACCACACGCCTAAGCGATCTAGAATACGCGGACGATCTCTACCTATTAGGTCAGAGATTCCAAGATCTGGCTTACCAATTGAAAACACTTTCCACTGAAGCCAATAAAATAGGTTTGAAAATCAATATTAGTAAAACCAAGTCCATGAGAATAAATGCAAGAAACAACACGCTATTTACTATCGACAATATGCAGATTGAAAATGTGGAAAATTTTAAGTATCTTGGAAGTGTCATAACAGAAAACGGAGGTACAGAAGACGATATTCGTATGAGGATACGAAAAGCCCAACAAGCTTTCAGCACGTTCAACCCTGTTTTTTAGATCTGGCGAGTATACTACAAGGACAAAGATCCGAATATTCCGATCAAATGTCATGTCTGTTCTACTCTACGGATGTGAAACCTGGAAAGTGACAAACACCCTCACATACAAACTGCAGGTCTTTGTTAATAAATGTGTACGAAGAATTGTCCGTATATTCTGGCCTAACACCATCAGAAACGAAGATCTACTACACCTGACCAAACAAAAAATGGGACAAAATGAAATTAAGTCCAGAAAGTAAGGTTGGATCGGTCACACACTCCGAAAAAATAGTTCCAGTATCGCAAAGACTGCCCTAGAGTGGAATCCTCAAGGGAAAAGAAAAAGAGGTCGCCCAGTACAAACTTGGAAAAGATCCATCATGGACAAGATAAGAGGCCAAGAAAATCTTGGAATGAGGTGAAGGCCTTAGCGCAAAATAGAACCTGATGGCGCGTTTTCACTGAAGCTCTATGCTCCACTTAGGAGTTCAAGAACCTTATGTATAGAACTCTCGAGAGAGGACTTATTTCAGTCCGATGCATAAAAGGAAACATTTGTTCGTTGTTTTTATACCAGTTTTGTGAATTTACACTACATGTGTTTTGTCATAATACTTATACAATTTTTTACAAAATTTTTTATAACATTGCTCAGCTTTTATTACGGCGCTAATCTAAAATTGTAAGTAACATCAATTTTTTCAAATAGCTTGTCAATTTTTGATGTAAAACTATTTGCAGCTTATCCCTGATGATGATGATGACTATCGACGAAGCATTGGAAAAATAAAGGAATAAAGAGTACACTTAGCCTATTCTTTCAGCTGTTTGTTTATATATATATATATATATATATATATATATATATATATATACAGATTGAACGAGATAAATCCGGAACATACGAAATATGTATTTCGGCTCAACTCCACTCTAGGTGGTTGGCCAACAAAAGGTTGTCAAATAATTATATTATAAAAATCCAATACTTCAGCGGGCTGCTGGATTCTGAACTCATTTAAGAACAAGTCAAAACTCCACCCAAATAGGTTGCCCAGCCCATCACGTATAAAAATTGAAAGCTACAAATAAATCTAGGATTTTATTATGCTGTCAAACCACTTATCGCTTCCCCCAGATGGATATTTTGAGCGGTGTTGCCAATCGCATTCCTCTAGATGTTTCTCAAATAAGGTGTTAACCATAAAATATTTACAGGAAAGAAAGGAAATAACTACAAACCATTAAGTTTATTTTTGTTATTAGTCTGTTGTAGCAGATTGGTAAATACAATGAAAAATATAGGCAAATATCCGATTTATTTAAAGATACGAAGAAGATATAACTCTCAAAAAGATCCGCAAATCGGATTATTATACGGCGATTGTAAACATTGACTTTGGGCCGGTACTATAGACCATGGTGCGTCCTAAAGGGAGACAGATAGTTGAACGATATTTTATACAATGTTTATGAACGGGTATGGATTTATTTTTGTCCAAGTTCAAATGCAGTTCAAACAGACATATATTAAATTGTATGATCCGTTTTAAATTCGTTCAATCTATATATATATATATATATATATATATTATATATATATATATATATATATATATATATATATATATATATATATATATATACATATATATATATATATATATATATATATATATATATATATATATTATAGATATATATATATATATATATATATATATATATATATATTCGAGCCTTCTATATTTATATATAAAAAATACGTTTCTTAACATTTTTTAAATGAAATTTATTATTTATTATTTATACACTGATAAATATCGTCCCAAATGCTCATCCTATCTGGCTCTGGATTGACATCCATCTTTAGTTCTTTTCCAATATCTAAGAAATTCAACTTTCCATTCTGTATTGGCTTCCACTCAATATTCAGATTATTATCTGATGGAGTTGGATTACAGAATTTGGCAAAATTGGTCCACAGCGTCACCAATTGTTTTATCCAATGTTTATCTTCATCCTTTAGATCTATCGCCAATGCATTTTTAAAAAGGTATCCGAGTTCATCTGAATGACATGCTCCTGTAATAAATATGTATTAGTTTATTATTTAATTAAAGCAAAAGCATTTTTGCACTGAATTTGACAATACAAGTTGTTCTCGTAAGTTAAGCTAAAAATGTTGAATTCCAGTTTAACGCATTTGTTTTCACCGGAAATGTTTACGTTAAAAATATAGACTCTTAAATTAAAATAAAGGTAACACAAGCTATTCGAAGTCACAAAGAATAGCTTTAAAGTTTAAAAGCAATTCCGTGTAGGGTATAGGATAAAAATCCAAAATAAACTTTTCTAGACAAACCTAACCTAACCATTCATACCCAAACAGAAACCTAACGAAACTTTTGCAAACTTCACCTAGTTCCATAATCGCGTTCACTGCGTCCGCTCTCTTCTGAAATTTCGACCGGTCAATTATGTAGAAATAAGGGGTGAAGATGCAAATTACGGTGCAATAACCTCGGAGGTCAGAAACCCAATCAACAATTTTGTCAGTATTAAGATAGTGGAAGAGTCTACAGAAGATCCTAGTCGTTTTTAAACGTTTACCCGCTACAAACACACAAACTTCGAGGAAAACTACGGTCGTTAAACCCCAGAAGTCAACGAAAATCCAGTGTTAAAATGTAGAAATCAATTTATATGACGAAAGACGATAAAAAGAAAGCGGAAGAAGAAAAGAAACCAGTTCCTTCGAAAAGAAATGCACCCAAGCATCATTATGTACCTGTAAGCGAATTTAATTTTTTTCTAATCATAATTTAATTGCTTCACAAGCTTCATCTCTTAGAATTAGTAATTCTATTTCAGGTATTAGTGAATCGATTATCGAACCTGGTGCTGCTTCAATTTCGCAAAATAACTCAGCTTCTCAATTTCGTTTAAAAACCAACGTTAGTGCTTTAAATAATACTTTAAATAGCTTAGATATACCATCTACAATTATTACTCCTGCTAGTTAATTAAATACTATGGCCGTGGCACCCGCTACCACTCTAGTTTTCGATGTCAATAAAGATCTTTCCATCGTGCCTGATTACGATGGTAACCCTAATGAACTTCACAACTTCATTGAAGTTACTACAATGCTTCTTAATCATTTCTGGGATCCAATAATCCCGATAACTTTCAAAATTACATGATAACTCAAGGTGTAATGAATAAAATTAAAGGAAGAGCTCGAGAAATCATTTCCGTATATGGGTGCAAAGATTGGTCCACAATAAGGACCATACTAATTTAAAATTTTGATCGATCAACGTAATGAAAATTCACTTACAAGAGACATGGTAAACTTAAGACAAGGGCCTAACGAAACTCCTCAACAATTTCACGAGAAAGTAATGTCACTTTTAAACACAATTTTAAATCACATCGAACTACATACCGACACTGCAGATGTAAAGAAAAGCAAAAAGGAATTCTTTCAACTACAGGTCCTAACTACGTTCTTAGCAGGATTACGAGAACCAATGGGATTTAACCATACGATCAATGAGGCCTAAAAATCTTGCTTTCGCTCTTTAATTCATCCAAGAAGAAAATAATATTAGATATGTGCAGAAAACAACTAATTTTTCATTGCCAAATAAGAATGCTACCCACATACAACCCCAGAGACAGCACAGTTTACAACACCATCACAATGGCAACAACCCATGCCCAGACCACAGTTACATCAACCATTTTTCGGAAGTAATCCAGCACTGCCCCGACCAACATTTACCTCAAGATGGCCATTACAACCCGCTCGATTACAATCACCAAGGCAACAATTCATGGCAAACACAACCTCCAAGACCTAACCTATGGGCAAGCAGACCACGACAACAGTACAAACCAATACCGATGTCTATAAGTACACGCCAAACGGGACATAACAAAGGTTCAAGCTTCAGAAACTTTAGGCCGCAGCAACAGCAACCACACACCCTAAAGTTCGCCGTAGAGGAACTGTTCAATATTGAACAACTAGACGAAAACGATTCCGATGCCTACTATGGAGAACAGGCATATTACCATCCAAATCAGGATGCATATTCAGATGACTACCACTTAGAAGATTACTAAAATGTCCAATACGAAGAAAAATATGTAAATTTTCCAAAACTCCAAGAGGAAAACGAAAAAACGTAATCGAACTCAATTCCTATTCAGACAAAAAAGAACTTCCATATATCGAAATAAAAAATCCTCCCCTTAAACTTCTTCTTGGTACAGGGGCAACCAAATAATTTCTTAACCCCGAAATTGCATCCAAATTGTATAAAATTTTTATCAAACCCGAACCGTTTGTAGTCAGTTCAATATTTCAAAACAATTCACAGCAATATTGTGCTGAAATTCCAATCTTCCCAGAATTTAACTCTAATATTAATTTAAAATTCTACCTTTTTAAATTCCATAAAACATTTGATGGTCTTATCGGCATCGATAACTTAAAACTTCTACAAGCTCATCTTAATTTCCAACGTCCACACTAACTACAGCACACTCAGTTCTTCCTATCTTTTATTATGAAACCAACAAAACACAATTTTATATAATTCAGTTGGAACCCAGAACAATCACACAAGTACGACTTCCAGTAAAACAAACAAAAGGCACCATACTTATACCAAAACAAGAAATACAAAGGGCAACTCTAAGAGAAACTCTCAGTGAAGTCTGCAATCATCTAGTCTGGACCGAAATGATCAACAATACTGATGAACCTATTCAAGTAACACTCACCGATCCTGTTAGAAGCAATCCAATATATCTTCATGAATATCACCTGTATACTTCGGACATCATTCCAATGGAAACAGAAACAATAATAGATAGCGATCCTCTCATCAGAACAGATCATCTAAATCCAGAAGAAGAGATGCACATCAGACTCTTATGCAGAAAATTTGCAGATATATTCCATAATCCTGATGATACTTTAACATTTACAAATCAAATAAGACACCACATACGAACAACGTATGAAGTCCCAGTTTTCACAAAATCATATCGATATCTACACGTACATCGAGAAGAGGTTCAAAAACAGATAACATCAATGCTGGACCAAGGAATCATCGGACCAAGTTAGTCACCCTGGTCATCTCCAATATGGGTCGTACCACAAAAACTAGACGCCTCTGGAAAAATTAAATGAAGAATCGTAGTCGATTACAGAAAGATAAATGAGAAGACTATAGACAATAGGTATCCAATTCCAAACATCACGGACATCCTTGATAAACTCGGACGCTGTCAATACTTTTCCACTCTCGATCTAGCCAGTAGATTTCACCAAATATAAATGGCAGAGGAAGATATACAGAAAACAGCATTGAACGTGGAAAATGGCCATTATGAATACCTTAGAATGCCTTTTGGTTTGAAGAATGCACCCTCTACATTTCAGAGAATAATGGACAATGACAGAAAGTTCATTACGGATTTCGCAAAAATAACAAAACCGCTCACCTCGTGTTTAAAGAAAGATGCCAAGATAGAACACACAGAACAATTCCTAAACTGTATCAAAATCTGCAAAAACCTGTTAACCAACGAACCACTTCTACAATATCCGGATTTTACGAACCCTTTCAATCTCACCACAGATGCAAGCAACTTTGCTATAGGTGCTATCCTGTCAAGGGGTCCTGTAGGACAAGACAAACCCATTGCATATGCATCAAGAACACTGAACGAGATCGAGCTTAAATATTCCACCATCGAAAAGGAAATGCTTGCAATCGTATGGGTTACTAAATATTTTCGACCTTATTTATTTGGAAGGAAGTTTAAAATTCTCTCCGATCACCGACCATTTCAATGGCTATTCTCTTTAAAAGATCCGAACTCGAAACTTGTTAGATGGAGACTAAAACTTGAAGAATTCGATTATGAAGTCATATACAAAAAAGGAAAATCCAATACGAACGCTGATGCATTATCCCGTGTCGAAATTCACACTAAAGAAGTAAGTACCATCGACGAACACGTAGAAGTAAAAATCAGTCTATTATCCAGAAAAGAAGATGACAACATATCTATGATCAACCATCCAAACTCAGTATGCGATCCAGATGAAGAAGATCCTATGGTTAACTTAGACGAAATTATCAAAGAAAAACAAACTTCCGGCCTAACTGCAGAAGAAATGAAAGTAAAAGACGAACTTCTACAAGAAGAAAACCAAAAGATTGAAAGTTAGCCAACAAAATCGCTATACCAACAAGACAACAACACAGATGGTACCCAACATTCTACAGAGGAAAACCCAATACTCGGAATTCCTATCAGCGAAAGACCATTGAACTGTTACAACAACCAAATCATATTCAAATTGGTAAATTACAATCCTGCAAAACCTATACAGAGCTTCCTAACAAAGAAAAGAATGCACGTCCAACTAGATAAAAACGACATAAACAACGATATTTTCAACTTTTTGAAGGACTATGTCGACACAAAAAAGGAACATGCCATCCTATTCAAAACTGATCAACTCTACCAGTCTGTCTGCAACATACTTCGAGAAACATTAAAGAATTCTGCATTTGATCTTGTAAAATGTAACAATTTACTAGAAGATATAAGCAGTCCAGAAAGACAAACAACCATCGTACAAGACTATTACCAAAGAAAGATAAATCATAGAGGAATTAATGAAACAGAAATTCAAATCAGAAAATACTATTACTGGCCAACGTTGAAAAAGGATATAGAAGATTATATTAATCTCTGCAATACTTGTCAAACAAACAAATACGACAGAAATACAGAAAAACCGAAGTTTATGTTAACTCCAACACCAACAAAACCACTGGAAATTGTTCACATAGACACATTTCAAGCAGCAGGACAAAAATTCATTACCATCATCGATGCATTTTCAAAATACGGTCAAGCGTACCCAATAGAAGGATCAAACACGATCAACATCTTAAACGCATTCCTGCTATTCATCACCCACCATGCACTACCACATATTTCCGATAGTGGAACTGAATTTAAAAATTGACTTGTTCAAGAATTCGTGGACACTCGCAAGATCTTAATCCACTACACAACACCTGATAACCCGCAATCCAATGGAATGATCAAACGCTGTCACTCCACAATCATCGAGCATCTTCGAATATTAAAAGAAAAAAAGAAAACATTTAACATAAAAGACCAGATGCTATACGCCATTATGGCATACAACAATTCTATTTACTCAGCTACCAAACAGAAGCCCATCAACGTTCTTAATGGTCACATAGCTGCTCAAGATCCATACGACATTGATATTAATAGAACACTTATAAATATTTACACACAGGAGCACAGATTGAAAACAAAAGAGATATATAAAGAAATAAATAAGAAATTGTAAGAGAGCAAACAGAAAAACACTGAAAACATAAACGAAAAACGACACTAACCGATTACATTTATAAATCTACACTCGAAAAAAAAAAGGAAACAAACTGCTCCCCAGATTTTCACCTAAAATAGTCACAAACAACAATCCTGTAACTGTTGATACCCAAGATACTACGGTGCATAAGAAAAATATTAAACATCAACCACCAATAAAAACTAACCGCAAAAATACTTTACAAATGTATCTCAGGAACAGTCCAAGAAGTGAAACTCCAGGACCTCCGAGAAAATCCAGGGATCCTCCCAGTTAAGCTTGGAGAAGACAGAATCCAAACTAGCATCCATGATTTCATCCACTATTTCCAATTCAATTGGAACCAATAGCACAAGAAATCGAAACATTTGCATATCAATATCAAACTACAACTACAGCTATAGAAAATGGACTAAGTCAGCCGTACTTCGACAGTCTACAGAACTTCGACAAAACATTGCAGTATCTTCTTAAAACAACCCAAGAGAAACTCGACTCAGTTTATCCAGCAACCAGAAATAAAAGAGGTCTTATCAATGGACTAGGAAATATTATAAAATCCATCTCAGGAAACTTGATCAAGAAAACGTAGAAAGATACGATGCCGCCATTCACTCACTTGAACTCAAATCAACAAAATATTATTAACAACATTAATAACCAATTAAGCCTTAATAAGAAAATAATGAACAACTATAACGAGATAGTGTCATTACTAACCCACAATCAAGAGATAATAGCCGCAGAAACCAACAAAATCCGAACAGACCTAAACTAATTCGTCTTTGATTTCAACCATTACATACAAGTTCGAAACGTTTTAGACCAGATGAATTTAGCCTTACAAACCATTATACAAATATCAGATGACCTACAGACAGCAATCACATTCTCAAAAATCCAAACTTTTCATAATGGACTTATAAAATCATACGAAATAAGATGGACTATCCAGAAAATGCTAGAACATCATCCAGCTTCTCAGCTACCATACCATCAAGAAGAAGACCTGATGAGATATTACGAGATAGTAGAAGTAGATTATTACTACTCCAACCACTCTCTAGTCTGTATCTTACATTTCCCATTCTTTATTCCAAAGTATTCACATACTTTCATCTATATTCACTTCCAACCATAAATAACACAATAATTATTCCACCTGGACCATATTTAGCTTCTAATTCAGAACTTTTCCAATACATGGACCTACCATGCAGAAAAGTGAACCAAAGAAATGCATCTGTCCAGAGAAGTTTCCGCGGGAAAATACAGAAACCGACGACTGCATGTATCAAATCCTAAAATTATCTAATGATGCCGCCCAATGTCAAAACGTGCCGATCACAATTAGCACGACAATTATCCAAAAAGCATCGGAAGCTCACTATATTACTGTTTTCCAAAATGTTCTATTTTCAAAATTGAAGTACTCAGAGGAACATTTCTAATAGAACTACCCCTAGCCTGTGAGTTCAGAACCAACAACGAAGTTTACATCAACTCCAAAGCAACAATAAAAGAAGAACCGTTAACCCTGTCAAAAATAAAAATTAATCTTCAAGGGGAAAATCCAACAATAAAGCCTCTAAAATTAGATAGAATCCAATTAGATAAACTACATAAACTCTCAACGGAAGAAGAAAGACTCTAACCCGTGTCTTTAAAAACAATGGATCATCACCATCTATGGACACCACCAATATATATCCTGGCAATAGCCCTTATCATTCTTTTGGTTTACAAATTACGAGAGATATGGAAAAAGAAGACAACCGAAGAAGAAGAAGAAGATACAGCCGATCCAGAATCTATATCTTCAGTTTTGTTCATCCCTTACAAAACTTACCAAGGGGATGGAGAAATTGCGGTGCAATAATCCTGGAGCTCAGCAAATCCAATCAACAATTTTGTCAGCATTTAATTTTTATAATAAAGAAATAGTATTGTAATTAAATTTAGTTATTTTCGATCAATAAGCAGTGTAGTATGGTTGTAAAAGTTTAAAAGTGGTTAAGTTGAAAAAGAAATAAAACGTGTACATAAAGGTCTAGGTCATAAGGAATAGTTTGAATTACTTAAAACATATTAGATAAATTCCAAATCTATTAACGACATAAATATATGGCTAATAAATCATTTTCTAGGGAAGAATAGACACCATTTCTATCACCATTCAGATTTCTTGTAATGATGTGTTGATTTTTCTATCGTATTTCCAAATCCGTTCCCATTCTATCTCTTCTGAAGTCTTTCTTTTTCTTTGTTTCTTTTGTATTCTTGCGACCAAGAATATATTATGTGCTGTTTTGTTTCTCATAGTTTTGTCAAATATCCCAACCAAAATTTTTTTCAAAAATCCTAACATTGAGTTAAGACAATACCTTGGACAAAAAAACATTTTTTTTATATAAAATCTTCTGATTATTTCCACCTCATTGTATTCAAAAAGACCCCATACATGAGAACCATAGGTCAAAATTGATCTTACCACTGTCTCAGTCTCCCGATCTTCCAGACACTACCATACTGATCACCAACCAATACAGTACAGTACAGTACAGTACCCTTTAAAATTGGGAAGATTTGAATGGCCAGAACTCACTATGGGGCTTCTTAAAAAATGATGCAGTTTGTCACCAAATTGTTACCAGTGTTGAAGACCTAGATCTTGTAAATTTGAATAATAGAGAACCTACATATCGTCCCATGTATGGCAAAGTAGCGAATCTGCGAAATTCACGAAATTGCATTAACCAGTTAGGATTACATATTACAACTAGATTTACAGTCTGTTAAAGTATTGAATATGTATCTTCAATATTAAACTCACAATTACCTGGTTCAAAGTAACGTATGTGCTCGTCTTTCAACTTTTGCAACAGTGAACTTACGAATAATTAGATTCGTAAGTTTACCGTTGGGACTTACTAAGTTCTACACGTCCAAAATTACAAATATTACACATTCACGAGTTTACTAGAAAGAGAATTAATATTTTTATATAATTGGACGGATTGTCCAATCCGTCCAATTATATAAAAATATTAAAGATCCAATGAAAGAAATCTTTGTAAAAGTGGTGTACATAGTGAAAGGGAAAAAGCTAGTTTAAGAAACCTCAATAAAGAAATAAAACGAAGATGTAAGGCCGACAAAAAACAGTAATATCAAAGTATATGCAAAGAAATTGAGAGACATGGTCAGAATAATCAGCCGAGAGATCTATTTAGAAAAATATGCTACCTGACAAGAGACTTTAGAGCCAGAACTTGGGCCATTGAAGATAACACTGGAACCCTGAGAACAAACAGAGAAGACATAGCAGAGACATGGAGATCGTATTGCAGGGACCTATATAAAGATGATCAACGCCAAGAGCTTGTTAGCCAAATCTCTGAGGAGGTGGAAGAAGAATCTGATATACTCGAAAATGAAGTAAGACAGGCTATCAACAAGCTCAAATATAACAAAGCACCAGGTCCAGATATGATAACAGCAGAAATGCTTAAAGCCACAGAAGAAACCGGCGTAAAGTTACTTCATCTACTCTGTAACCAAATATGGCATTCAAAACAATGGCCTGAAGACTGGACAAAATCTACAATAACGATTATACATAATCGTCTAGCACATCTAGCAAAAGTTGCCACAGCAAAAATGACCAAAATATGGAAGGACTGTGAAATTTCAAGAGCGATAAAGATGAGGTTGATCAACTGATTAATATTCCCAATACTGACCTACGGATGTGAATCTTGGACTCTGAGACAATCGGAGAGAAGAAAGATAGACGCCACTGAAATGTTCTCTTGGAGACGAATGTTACGAATTCCTTGGACCGACCGCAGAACAAATAATTCAATTTTAAGAGAGCTAAAAGTTAGCCAACGACTCTCTAGTAAAGTCCATCTCCAACCATTAAAATATTTTGGGCATGTTATGAGAGCAAACACAGAAAATATGGAAAGACTCATAATACAAGGAAAGGTAGGCCGAAGATCACGAGGAAGATCCCCAACAAGATGGATAGATCAAATTACACGAATATGCCAAAGACCTATGCATGAATTAAAAGAAATGACCAGAGACAGAGATCTCTGGAGACGGACAATACACGACATCACGTCGACCACTACACTCGCCCTGGGGGGTCAGGATTGAAGAGAGAGAGGACGGATTGTAAAAAATGTAAACAAAACCACACCGCTGCGTAAAACAATCCAACTCTCGGGGAATTAGTCACTTTACTAGTTTAGTTCGTTTTATTGAGGTGTACTAACGCAAGCTTGGATTTATTTATTGAGTATCGAATGGTGTTGACCATTGTTTTGGTAAGTACTTTATTTTTTTTTTGCTATACTTTAGTATCTATACGAAGTTTTAAACAGTTGTAGCTTATTGTTTTAAAAGTTTTAATAAAATTCAATTTAATGGGTATCGGTTAAATAACTAAAACGTGACGTTTTGGTTTATTTGCAAAAAATCTTAGATTCTTGCAAAAGATCCTTAGATGTATAAAAGTTGAAAATAGAACTGAATTTTATCATGTCCATACCGTCATAAAATATGTATGCAAAGTTATAGAAGTTAACATTTTTTAATTTCCGAAAATAAAACGAACTATGTTTTTAGGAAAGTATAAAAATTGGTATAAATTATGGACCCTGCTCTAAATGTCAGCTCCAGGACAAATAAAATTCTTCAGATGGCAAGTACTTCCAGACAAGGAGATACAGTAAGGGAGTCCAAAATGAATGCTAATATTGTTCTCAAGGATATAGTCGAGGCTGAAGAACAATACCCATTTTGTTCTGATAAAAGTGATTAATATGAACCATCTGGAGATGATTCTTCTGATTCGGAAGGTAACAGTACATACACCACACAGAAATATATTTTCTATGTAATTTTTTTTGGTTTTAGTACTAAAAATACCAAGTCTAATAAGTTTTCCACTCGTTACCGCAAAAAGGTAAGAAAATTGGATGATCAATCCAGCAATGAAATTGGAGGTACCAGTGTCTAGCAAAATGTTCCTTTTGAAGACAGTGTCAACAGCAATGAAAAATTGGAAGTACCAGTGCTGAGCAAAATGTTCCTCTTGAAGACACTGTTCATTTACTTGACCGTCAAGGTAGTTCACAAGATAAAACAGAAGCTTTCCCACCGCTGTCACCACTGTAATGTACTGGGAACACCGCTGTCACCACTGTACAACTATGCGCTAGGTTATATCCCCTATTGTAACATCTGGAACTAGAGGGTGAGAAAATCTTCACCACTGTACAACGCTGTTACCACTGTAATGTACTGGTAATGAACCTTAAAGGATGCTTATTCCTGCGAGCGGCTGCAAGGAATACTGGTCCCACTAGTCTGGAGGGCTGGCTCGCCTTCGTGGATTTACGAGAAGGTAAGGAACTTCGGAATAGGGGTTAAGGACTTCTAGGTCTCAGGTCCTGTAAAGAGTTTGAGTCTATGGGCTTACTTTAGAAGCCTGATTGGTCTATAGTTTACGAGATTTGTTAAATCTTCTTTCTTAAACATTAGAATGATCACTGCATTTTGCCATTGTGATGGTGTTGTTCCTCTTTCAAGGCATTCTGTGAAAAGTATGGAAAGCATTTGTATCAGTTTCTCGCCTCCTAATTTTATGGCTTCGGCAACGACCCCGTCGTCGCCAGGTGACTTATTATTTTTCATTTGTAGGAGAGCTTTTTTGATTTCATCAACAGTAACATCTGGTATGTCTTCCGAGCCCTGGTTTAGAACCTTTGGTATGTTGTCAGTTGGAACATTTTCTTCTGTTTTGCTGTAGAGTTCGCTGTAAAATTGTCCGACAGTTTGTAGAATTTCCTGTTTATCTGTTATTTGCCCTTTGTGTTTTTCAGTTTGTAAATATTTTTCCTCCCTATTTGCTGTTTCCTTCTGAAGACTTTTAAACTTTTGTTCTCTTCTATGACTTTTGATATTTCTCTGGTGTTAGTAGTCTCTTATATCTTTTCTGATGTTCTTAGTGATTTGTTTGTTTAGTTGTCTCATTTTTGTTAGATTGGTTCTGTATTTATCTGTTAGTTGTCTTCTTTCCTCTAATAGAGTTTTCGTGCTTAGACTTAGTTTTTCTTCGTCTTTTTGGTTTTTTGGGTAACATTTTTCTTGTGCTTGTTTCAGAGCTTTGACTGTTTTCTGGTTTAGTTGTTCGATGTTTATGTTTTCTGTTTCTTCGTTTTGTAATTTTTCTTCGACCGTACGTTCAAACAGTTTTGCATTTTCAGGTGGTACCCATCTTCTAACATTTGGTTTAGGAACAAGCTTCATTCTTTCTTTTTTAACGTTAAGCATTACTTTTGTTCTTATCATCCTATGGTCATAGATTTTAAACAAGCATTTGATAGAGTATGTAGGGACAGACTGTGGACAGCGATGCAGGAACTTGGCTTTCCAAAAAAACTAGTCCGGTTGATACGGATGTGTATGGAACGGTTACGATGTAAGGTGAGAGTTGGACAACAATACTCGGAGACATTTGAAATAAAGAATGGACTAAAAAAGGGAGATGCACTTTCACCACAACTATAAAACCACACTATAAAACAATCATACGACCCGTTGTGATGTATGGAAGCGAAACGTGGACGATAACAAAGGCAAATGAAGAGAGACTACGTGTTTGGGAAAGAAAAATCCTAAGGAAGATCTTTGGTCCGGTGCTTGATGAAGCATCAGGACAATATAGGATAAGAACTAATAAAGAGCTTGAAGAACTTTACCCAGACGCCAACATCATAAAAGAAATAAAGTCCAGAAGACTCCAATGGGCAGGACACCTCAGAAGACATTCTGACGAATAAACAGTAAGACTGGTGTGGGAAGAAGTCCCAACTGGAAGGAGACCACGCGGACGCCCTCGTCTCCGGTGGCGAGATAATATAGCAGGAGACCTAGGCACTATGGGCGTGAAGAATTGGATGGAGGTTGCTCAAGACAGAAAACAGTGGAGGCATGTTGTCGAGTCGGCTAAAACCCACGAAGGGTTGTAACGCCACGGAGTAAGTAAGTATCCTATGGTCGCTGCCAGCAGAGGACTTGTTGAGTACTTCCACGTCTTGTATTATATATTTTTTATCTGTAATTATAAAGTCGATTTCGTTTTTGACGGCGCCATCATTATCCAAGTCCATTTGTTTTGGGGTTTCTTTTTAAAGAAAGAGTTCATTTGAAACATGCATTGATGATGTAGAAAGTTTAAAAGCATGTCCCCTCTTACGTTTCTTGCCCCGTATCCGTACTTTCCTGACGCGATCTCCGCTTGGTCTTGTTTGAATCCGAGTTTTGCGTTGAAGTCGCCCATGAGAACAGTATAGTGTGTTCGTGTTCTTTGTTGTGCCTCTGCTACATCCTCATAGAATTTTTCAACTTCTTCATCTGTGTGTCCAGTTGTCGGGCCGTAAACCTGTATAACTTTTAAACTATAACGAGAGTTTAGTTTTAATATCAATAGGATGACTCTCGTGCTTATGGTCTCGATTTTCGTTATGTTGGGTATGTGTTTTTTATGTACAATAATCCCGATTCCACCGCTGGATGAATGTTCCTCTCCTCTGTAGTGGAACAGGTGTCCTGATTTCAATGTTTGTTGTTCTTCTCCTCTCCTTCTAATTTCACTAAGTCCCATTACATCCCATTTTATTGTTTTTAATTCGTTTTCCAGTTCTATTAGTTTATGATCGGTTGAGAGGGTTCTAATATTATAGGATGCAAGATGCAGTATTCTTGTGCAGTTTAGCCGTCTTGAGTGGTAGCCTGGTCCATCTCGGGTATTCTTAGCACCCTCTGCTCTTAATCTTTTCTGTCCGCTACCTTGGTCAGAGATTTTTGAGCTGCCGGGGACTGAGGGCCGTGTTTGGTTTGTGTTTTGCATGTTTACGGGGGGTATGGTCTTAAAACGCCACGCTGGCCAGACGTGTTGGCGAGTTGGGGGAGGATATAGGGAAGGAATTTGGGGTTTGGGCCTGGTTTCCCCTAAGTAGGAAGTAGAGGAAAACCAGGAGCTCGCGTGGGCAGGGGCGCTACCTCCTTGAAGTAAGTCTACCCTCTATCGGGATCATAGAGGGGTACCTACCCGCTACCCGTTTGCGTATTTAGGCTCTAGCTAATGATACGCCCTTCACTTCCTCTGGAAATCGGATTTCTTTCAGTACCCGACACTTATACGGAACTATACCCCGTCGAAATATAACAATCGCGCGTAATCCGCATCTGGAGCCGCCTATCGTCGCAGCAGCACCTCGCCGTAATACTGACTTACTGGACGCTACCGCCTCCGACCCGGCAATCACTGCCTGAGCGGGCAGTCACGGTGCCCAGCTATCACTGATCGCTTCCGCCGTACTACTCCTGCTTGGCCTCCTTAGTTTGGTTTTTATCAACGCGTGTCCTCATTGACCGGTTGTAGTACCAAGGTTGCGTTTTCGCTGAGTTAGTAATTCTATGCTTCATTTGGGTCACGAGCGGTGTTATTTTTACAACAACAGTTTCTGTTTGACGTGCTTTTTCTACGTTTAAACAATTATCACACAATGCACTAACTAGGTCAATTTCTTTGTGTAATTTAAAATGTATACTTTACTGTATTAATTATCCCTTATTTGATTTGGAATATATAATAATCATTAAAATGATTATTCTCCCCTATGCTACAAACCTTATTTTAATTCTTTACTTTCTTGCTGTTTACATTACACCATCCACGCCTTATACTAATCAACTCCCCATTTTCATTCCCAAATACGGAGACCTAAAAAAGTTATGCAAAGATCTACAGATTCCACGTGTATACCATGTATTTTATGAAAGCCTACCTATCCAACCTCTTATAAGGGATACTCTGCATGAACCAGATATCTCAGAAGAATCTAAATGTGACGACACAATATAATTATATTGCTTTTTGTTGTTTTGTGTTTGGTCATGGTTTTGTTATTATTATATTTTTTTATTTTGTATTATATTTTTTAGTAGGTGTCAATAAAAATTATTATTAGTAGTTAGTACCTATGTTATTATTATGTTAAGTATATCAATTTTTTCACATATACCTAAGCTTTAAATTAGTTGTAGGAAATGGTGCTTAACATAAATACTAAAGTACCTATATTCAATACTTTACATTAGTCTAAGTATATTATACTAAGGGACAATTTCGCAACAGCTAACTTACGAATCTGCGTTTTTTTGCTTTGATAAAGGATATTGCAATTTACATTAAGTTTGTTATATAAAGACACATTTATAGAATCTAATACAAAAATTTCGTTTATTTAGGTTAATATCCCTATTTTTCACATTAACTTGAAATGTTTTTTAGCTCTCCTGTAAAATTTCAATTTTGCAGATTCGTTACTTTACCATACGAGGGACGATATCTTCCTAGATATGGCACGCAAAAATCTATGATTGACATTTCCCTCTGCACAACTAATATAGCCAGTAAAATCACTTGGTCAGTCTTATCTGACACCTTAGCCTCGAAATTTTTGCTGTAACTATGAATTTTTCAATAACCAACACATCATAGAAAACAATCCAAAAATCAAATAAAATATCAAGGTCAATTGGGACCTATATACATCCATAATTGATAATATGTTTTACAATAATAGTGACTCAATATTTTAGTGACAACAATAGTGACTCAAAAATAAACTAGACGTTTTTGAAATTTGGGTATACTGCCGCAAGTTAAGAATATCCTGGATTGATCATCGCACTAGATCAACTCAAAGTAAAGGATAGATTGCTTAAACAAATAAAACAGAGATATTTTGGACAATGTGTCCAAAATACTGAAACAGTGGTTTGATGAAACAGTTTAACTGTTACAGTTAAAGGAAAGAGATCTAGGGGAAGATCTCCGAGCCGTTGGATATCTCAAACAAAAATATTGATTAACCAAGGATTACATGAAGCAAAACAACTAGCCCAGGACCGGGAAGGATGGAGGGAAATAGTGAAAAAACTGTAAAGGCCTACTAGTGTCACCATATCCCAAAATTAATTAGGACTGAGGAGGAGAAGGACTCAATATTTTATTCCTCAATATCTATTGATCAATCCAAAATTTTTGCAAGTCCAAAAATCGATCCCCAACTATGGTGGGAACCAGAATGGCTAATAATATTTTAGTGTTATGGATAAACCTCAGAATGTATCAGTTTTTTATTCGTTATTAAATTTTTCTTTACATAATTTAATTTATTCCTGCCTCCACAAATTGTATAATCAAAAGAGATAATAAAACATTAGTGTCATTTGTTTGATAATCAATGAAATATTGTTGTATTTCGAGATCAATTTTAAGTTTATCTTACAGATAAGTAACCGCAACATAATTTGACGTGAAAAAATGGGTAACATATTTTATTCTGTGAATAAATGTCTATCCTACAGATATTTATTATATACTACAGATATCTATTATAACTACATGCTTGTAGTTTGTTATTTTAAAAATTTAATTTTTAACTCTTTTGAAAGTTTGTTGATAATCGGTAAAAAATATAATGCAAAACTCGAGCTTACCAAACAAATGAATTGCCAAACCAGAATTCCGCTGGTTTTTGTACGTAGATATATTTTAGAAGTAATTTATATATTAGAAGTAATTTATAAAGTACTCGCCATACTAATTAAAAAACGATTAGAAATATATATAGAGAAGAATCTAGGAGAATACCAGGGAGGATTTTGGAAAGGAAGATCAACAACCGATCAAATTTTTATGCTAAAACAAATCCTGATCAATTGCTATGAATACAACATTTCAGCACAAGTACTTTTCATTGATTACAAAGCTGCCTACGATACAATAGACAGAAACAAGTTAATAGAAACACTAAAAGAATTCCAAGTGCCAGAAAAAATAATAAGATTGGTAAAAATGACAATTAGACAAACCATTTATGCTGTGAGATGCAACGGTACAATCTCAGAAGAATTTGAAGTGAAAAAAGGTATTCGCCAAGGAGACCCGTTGTCTACATTGCTATTTAATATAGTTCTAGAAAAAATTGTAAGGGATAGTGGGATAAATAGGTCCGGAACTATTTTATACAAGGAGCACCAATGCTTAGCATACGCTGATGACGTGGTTCTTATTACAAGAAATGGAAAAGAGCTATCAAATATAACAAAAAGATTGATTCGGGAAGCTCTAAAATGGGACTGAAAATTAATATTAATAAATCGAAATACATGGAGATCTCGAGCAAAAAAGGAATAAACACCAGGGAATCCTTTAAATTGGAGGTGGAGGATGGATCAGTTGTAGAATTCGAGAAGGTGGATGAATATATGTACTTAGGTACTCTTATTGATCAGACATGTAAGGAAGAAACTGAAATCAACCTGAGACTGACCAAGAGCAACAGGTGTGCTGGAGCCATGAGCAAAATAATTAAGGCCAAAGATATATCTCGTAATACAAAAATAAGAGTATATAAAACTATAATTAGACCCACAATGCTATACGCTGCCGAGACATGAACTATGAACAAAACCATACAGAATACATTGGAAGCATGGGAAAGAAAGATTCTTCGCAGAATATTTGGTGGAAAAGTAGTAGAGGGAGAATGGAGAAGACGAACTAATGCAGAAGTGTATCATTTGTATGCTAACCCTACAATAACAAAAGTGGTAAAAAAACGTAGACCAGAATGGCTCGGTCATCTAGAAAGAATGCAAGGTGATAGACTAGTCAAGAATATTGCTTGGAGAGTACCTGAGGGTAAAAAAAAGAGAGGAAGACCAAGAAAGAAATGGAGAGATGTAATGATGGAAGATGTCAGAGAGATGGGAATCAGAGATTGGAAACTGTTAACTAAGAATAGAAAACGATGGAAATTATCCATCCAGCAATGGACCTAAAAGGCCTGTTAACGCTGTACATACAAAACATTGGCTGGGAATTTGATAATCGGTAAAAAATATAATACAAAACTCGAGCTTACCAAACAAATGAATTGCCAAACCAGAATTCCGCTGGTTTTTGTACGTAGATCTATTTCATAAGACGGCTTTATGCAAAAGTTCAGCGCTTCTCCAAAAGTTACTTATTTGGTATGAAAGTTGTGCAACAGCCAAAAATATCATTTTGTTCACGTCTTAGCCTTAAATAGGAGGAAGACCGAAAAAGTTGAGTGGAATGACGTAGATAGCAATTGATTGGATCCCACGTCGAATGGTGACGGACAAAATCACTAGTACCCATATAAAAAGCAACAATATACTACTTTCTCTTGACCTGGGCTCCATAAAAAGTAAAGTAGATATAAGTTTAAAGTACGTTTATATCTCGAAAAGTTGTATTTTTATTTATTTATTTATTTATTGCTAATTTACAATCTACTTCAGTACAGTAATAAGTAAATATGATGTATGTTCTTGGCTTGTAGCAGGTGTCGTCCATTGACGACTCTCTGGAATTTACCTAGCAGCTAGGTCTTCTGGATAAAGACTTTTTAGACGTCTGTCAATAAGTGAGGGGTTAAATAATTCGTCTATGAGATGGTTTGGATGGTCTGCGGTGCGATTCATGTATCTTCTGGATTGGTCAGCAATCACATCATTGATGAAGGTGATGTTGAGTTCTGCATGCAGGGTTTGGTTTGACACATACCATGGGGCTTTAGCTAACATACGAATAGTTTTTTACTGGAAATACTGAGTATTTTGGTGTTGAATGGTTTGCTACAGCCCCACAGTTCAATTCCGTATGTCCACACTGGTTTGAGTATTGTTTAATAGTTGGTTAGTTTGTTATCTAATGAAACTTGCGATCTTCTGTTGATTAGTCAGCTCATATTTTTAACTTTTAGGTCGAGGTGTTGTCCACAAAGTCTTGTGATTTCCAAGTAAGTTTTTCGTCATGAAGGCCCAGGTACTTTACTTCTGTTTTTATTGGTATAGGTAAATTATTTAGGTGTAGTTGTAGACATCTAATTCTTCGATTTGTGAAATTTACTTGACTAGACTTGTTTGTGTTCACGTTTTTTTTTTCAGCATTCAAGCAAGTCTTCTAGTTCATTGAGATGATTTTGCAATTTGTTAAATGCTAATATTTAATTGATATCTGATGCTAGTATACCAGTGTCATCCGCAAATGTTGCCATTAGTGTATTTTCGCTAATAGGAATATCAGCAGTGAATATTTGGTAAAGGAATGGGCCAAGTACACTGCCTTGAGGTACTCCAGATTTTATTTGGAGGTAGTTGGATAGAGCATCTTCGTATTTAACTTGAAAGTATCTGTCGGACAAGTATGATTTAAGGAGGAGGTAGATTTGGTCAGTTAGCTGAGTTTTTATTTTAAAGAGAAGACCCTCGTGCCACTCTCTATCAATCGCTTGCTGTATATCGAGGAATGCTGATAGACAGATTTGTTTTTCTTCTAGGCTCTCTTTTGTTTTGTTGACTAATCTATGGCACTGTTGTATGGTTGAGTGATTTGGGCAAAAAATAACCAAACTGATGATCTGGGATAAGGTTTTCTATAGATATTCTTGTTTCTATCCTGTTAAGGATTAACCTTTCGAAGACTTTTGATAAAATCGGAAGGAGACTTATTTGTCTGTACGAACTGGCTTCAGTTAGAGGTTTACCAGGTTTAGGTATTGTTATAATTTGTGCATACTTCCATTGCACTGGAAAAAAGCGTAGCCTTAGAAGGCTATTAAAAATAATGGTTATTAAGACGACACCTTTTCTTTGGTGTTTTTTAAGATTTCGCCAGTTATAAGGTCAAATCCTCGAGCTTTATGAGAGTTAAGCACGTTAATTTGGTTACGGACTTCGTTTGGTGAAAAGTATTTTAGTGGTAATGATAATTGACAGGGTGCATTAAGGAAGTCTCTAATTTTCTCGTCGTTAATATCGTTGGCCTGTGGGGTGGAGAAGACAGTTGATAGATGTTCTGCAAATCTGTTGGATTTTTCTATATCTGATCGAGCCCAGGTTCCATCATTTTCCTAATTGGTGATTTCATTACTACCGGCTTTTTGAGTTCCTTTGTGGCTTTCCAAAGAGAGTTGTCGTCAAGAGAAAGGTTTGTAACATATCTTTCAAAGGATTCGTTTTTGGCTGTTTGGATAGCGGAGTGAAGTTTGTGTGTGAGCTTGTTTAAATTTGTTTTATCTATCGCGTTTCTTGTTCTTTGCCATTTGCGACGGGTTCTTCTTCTCTCTTCTACTAGTGTTGTAATGTCGAGGGGTATACTATACCTTTCATCAGTGGTTTTTTCCTTGACAGGAGTAGTCAAGCGGCCTGTTGTATTTGTTCCGTTAGATATTTTACAGCTTCTTTAATATCGTTTTTGGGTTTGAGTCGAATGTCAAGAGATATTTTTTCATTGATTTCTTCTTTGAATTGAACCCAATTCGTGTTACTGGAACATAGCCTTGGTGCAAGAGTTTTCCAAATTATATTGGTACTTAAGGTAATCAAGATGGGACTGTGGTCAGAATGTAGATCAAAACTGGGGGTGATGTCGCTGTGTATTTCAGGTGTTCCCTTAGTTATAGCAAAGTCTAACAGATCAGGAATTTTGTTGTTATCAGTGGGCCAGTATGTAGGGGTACCAGTTGTTAGGTATTTCAGGTTATTATCTTGTATGATCTTTAATAGATTTCTGCCTTTTGAAGATATCAGTCTTACTCCCCAGGTTGTATGTTTTGTATTCCAGTCCCCTGCCACTAGAAAATGTGAGCTAAGTTGTTCAAAAAACTCTCTCTATTTCTCCAGATTGATAGTATGGCGTGGTAGGCTGTAGATAGAAGCTATTATTAATGGGAAGGTGAGCGCATGTACTTTTATGATAGTACTCTGAATTTTGTTGGTGATATATGGAGCAAGTTCGTAGTGTTTTATACCTGTACGAATTATTACACTTGAACCAGCATGGGCTGTTCCGTCTGGATGGTTTGCGTAGTAGACAGAGTAGTGTGGAATTTTTATAAAAGACCTCTCAGTTGTGTGACTCTCAGATATAAGGAGGATGTCTATTTTGTTTAATTTTAGAAATAGAATAATTTCTTGCACATGGTTTGCTAGACCATTTGGGTTCCACTCTGCTATTCTAAGTGAGTTAGCCATTACGACGTTCTATTTATCACTGTTAGCATGCTTAGTATCATGCTGTTTTGGTTTATCAATTGTGCAAACATATTTTTAAATTCGTTGAGGAATGTTTCAAGTTTATTTGAAATGTCTGAATTATTGTTGTTATCTTGTGAAGAAGTATTAGTTGCTGCAACTTCAGCATATGTTACATGTGATTGGTGTATGTGGTGAGCATTAGTATTATTAATATTTAGGCTTGCAACTCTAGATATAGGAATACTGCTTGTTATATTTTTGTTTTTCGAATTTACTAGGTCTTTATATATAGCACATCCTTTATAGTTTGCTGGATGATTGCCATTACATAAGGCACATGTTGCTGGTGTGTGTTGCGTGTTTTTTTGCAGATTTTTGTGTCATGTGATCCATCGCATTTAATACAGGCGAATGGCCTCAGGCAGTAACTTTTTGAGTGCCCATATTTTTGACACCTTGTGCATTGAACTATTGTATTTCTTATTCTAGATGGTTCTACTGTTATTATGCAGTTTCGTAGGACTTGCAGGTTAAATAATGTTTTTGTTGTTTTCATTTGGCTCTATATCGACAAAGAATAAGGGCAATAGTTCTTTGGTAACACTATGTCTAACATTGATTATGTTGCGAACTTTAGAACCCTTATTATTTAACTCTATAGGCCCTCTCTTCTTTTGGTTGGTAAGTGTGATGTACAATGTTTTCTTTTCTAAGGTGCTGTATAAGTGTCCTGTAGGTGTCTGAGTTTGTAGGGTCAATTTTTACTGTATTATTTAAAATGGTTTTGGTGTGATAAGTTTCTGCCGCAGTTGCAGCTGAAAGGTTTGCTATCATAGCACTATAAATATAGCTCCATAACTCCATAAATATAGATTGGTGGCGGCGAGGGATCTTTTTTGGTTATATTTGTATTTTGTGTATTTGATAAATTGTCTGTTCATCTAGATATTCTTTTGAGAGGGAATCAAATCTGTTTTGTGTTTGGATTTGGTTGGGAATTTCTGAAGTTGTTTGTCTTTTCACCCTTTTTCTCTTATTGCCAACTTCTTGCTAATGATGTTTATTTTTGTTTTCTGTTTCGTTAAGTTCTATGTCACTGTCGCTATCCGTGTAGTTATTGGTGTTTTGTGATGAGAGTGAGCATTGAGGGTTTGTGGATACTGTTGTGTATTGGGACTGAATAGGGTTTTGAGTGTTTTGAATATTTTGTGCAATTGATTGATAAGGAAATTGTACTTGGTTTGGTATAGCTATTAGGGTTGGAATAAGTATTTGGTTTAGGCATGACATTTGATTTGTTATCTGGTTAGATGGTGTTTGATTAAAATACAAAAATGGTACTTGCGGTTTTACTGCTGTTTGGTTTGACTGGTTCTGGTTATTTATTGTTGGGACATCCTGTATAGTATTTATTTGTTGATAAACTGGTTGGCCATTATTATCAAATGCTAATAAGTTCCTCGAAAGGAACATATTTCTTTTGATTTTTTTTTTTCATTAAATACTTAGTTTTTGTTACTTTTCACTTTTTTTGAGAATTTTTTGATGCTGATAAGATAATTACTAGTTAATTAGGTAGTTTTACGATAAGGAAATTCTTTAGCGCTTTGAATGACGGTACATGTTCACGCTTAGAGAATCAGATTGCTACTGGAAAGTTGTATTGAATTATAAAATCACATTACCTGGACGTTTATCATTTATCATTTTCTTCATTAAGTTAAGACCTTCATTTAAAGTAAATCTATAAAAATATACAGGATATTTTGACACCTGTGCATGATTTTTTGCAGAAATTTTTACTCCAACTGCAAAGTAGGCATCCGTTATGAGCTAAAATAATAAAATAAAGACTGTGTCAGCTAATTTTATTAAATGTAAAGAAATATAGCGACAATTGTGATAAAACTAACATAAATAATTTCAATTGACATTATTCATTTTTCTTTCTTGGTAACAGGAAGAAAAATGAATATATAAATAAAGTAAATAAAATTAATAAAATAAATAAGTCAAAAATTAAATAAAAGTAATATAAGTCAAAATACTTACATTAATTCGTCCAATAGGGTCAGTTTCTGGACGATAAAAATTTCTTAACTTGTCAATTAACCGCTTGACTTGCTGTGTGTCTGTAAAATTGGTCTGGTACGGCAGCATCTGCTCGAGGGGTATATCGGCCATCACTCTCGCATCACACATTTTAAGTTTTGCCAGGATGTCCGCAAAAAGACCTTCACCGTCGTTGTAACCAATTATCAAAGGAACATTATTGTATTTCCCTGAGTGGATTATGTCAATAGGTTTTTCTGTCAAAAATGCTGTTGGGTTGGGTTTTTCTACCACTGGAGATATTAAACAGAGGTCTGCAAATAACTTCTTTGACTAAAACGAAAATAAAGGTAATTTAAAAAAAGGGTTCAATTTTTTTTGTGCTCAACACCGATTAACTTTGGTAAAAAAAGGTTAGGTACAAAAAGCAGGTATATATTGGTCATTAGGATCATTCGAAAAATTGTAAACTTGGAAGGCAATATTGAAAAAAAGGATCAAGATCAGATCTAGAGATAAAATCCTTGGTCAAGAGCCTTTGTCAAAATTTTAACTTTTACGTTTTCTGTCATATGTGATAATGGGGCAATTGTAATAGTGCATTTAAAAATGGCTATTTAAATAATTACGAGTATGCCACCTATTAGACGGAACCTAAAATATGTTAGTCTAGTAAGCCACCACTAGAAACTACGTAAATCGAATTCAACACAGAATTTATTATACATTTACCCCGTTCGTAAAGTATTGTATTATTTTTTCGGTAAGTAAGACTATTATTATAATTTTAATTGGAATAATTTCAAATTTTTGTTATAACACATTTGCCCCTTGGAATTTTGTAGTTGGGGTAAATGTATTATAACAGATTGGGGCAAATGTGTCATTAGTACATCGCAGTTACCCTGTTTATATAACTTCTTGAATTTAAAATTTAAACAGTGGTAGGGCAAGTTTTGCAAGGTTTACTTTTTGTTATATCATCTCAAATCAATCAAAAGAGAACATTGGGCCAAATTCACTTGCGACATGGACTACGACCTATATGGTGCCCAAAAGAAAGTATGGAAAATGCCCCGCAACAGGAAAAAACCAGTTAACGAGTTCGTGCAGACCAAAGGAGTACCTATAGAGGCATGGCAACAGCATTTTAAAGAGCTATATGATGCTGAAGAAACGCTGAATATAAACGAGGCGAAACAGATGGAGTGCTACAATCAATGACGAAGAAGTAGAAGCAAAGTTCAAAAAGCTAAAAAACAGAAAATCCCGGGAACGGATGGTATACCCAATGAACTTTTAAATATGGAGGCCCGGAACTTGCAAGTAAACTGGCACAACTATTTAACAAAATATTAAACAAAACAGAAACACCAGAGGAATGGCATAATAGTATCACAATCCCCATATTTAAAAAAGGACAAAAAACCTGCCCACAAAACTATAGAGGAATAACCCTCTTAAATACAACAATGAAACTTTTCACGGGTATTCTCAAGGACAAATTGGAAAAGCAAATCACTAATGCTGAAGAACAACAAGGTTTTACAAAAGGGCGGTCTATAACAGACGCAGTATTTATAATTAAACAAATAAAAGAAAAAGCTATGCATGCAGCGTATATGCTCATGTTCGGCATTTGACAGAGTTCGCCTGGGAGACATTCTAAATATATTAATAGAAAATGAAACACCGACCAGTATAACAAAGATACTCCATAACCTAAATAACAACAACGTAACCAAAGTTAGAGCAGGAGACGAATTCACTAAAAATATTCCAACACCGGGAGGAATTAGACAAGGCGACAGTTTAAGCCCCTTCTTGTTTAATCTTCTCATGGGCAAAATTATCAACAAAGTAACATCTCTTAATCTCGGATATAGAATGGGCAACAAAAGAATTGGTATGGTGTGTTACGCAGACGATGCAGCAATTATTGCCGAATCAGAAGATGATCTCCAAAGGCAGCTCTTTCAGTTCTTTCAAACAAGCCGACTACTAAGTATGAACATCTCTACCAACAAAACTAAATGTATGACAATAGCAAAAGATCCGCTCAGATGTAAGTTAGTGGTTGAGGACAACTCCATAGAACAGGTGATGCAATTCAGATATCTGGGCATAGATATATCAAGCACCCACGACCCAGTAAAGGACCTGAGGAGTCAGATCAACAAAGCATCTGCACTGTCAGAATATCTGCGGGAGATAGTCTGGTCAAATCCGTATATGCGCACAGATAGTAAAATTAGAATCTATAAGACTTGCATACGACCGATCATGACATATGGCATAGAAGTGCGCGAAGATACCAACAAAACGAAACAGATGCTAAGGGTTGCCGAAATGAAAACCCTAAGAACAATAATGGGGAAAACAAGAAGAGACAGAGTGAGAAATACAAACATTAGAGAGCAGTGCAAAATTCAAGATATTGTAAGATGGGAAAGGCAGCGCAAGAGGATGTGGTACAACCATGTAAGACGAATGGATGAGAATAGACTCCCAAAAATTGCCCTAGAAAACAATCCGCCCGGTTCAAGACCCCCCGGAAGACCACCTAAAAGATGGAGGGATAGTTGGCAATCTACCTCCCAAGAAATTAACCAGAGGCAGCTTCAGAATTAAACAGATCGAAAGATCTACAAAAAGTAGAAAAAGTAGAAGACTTTTTGTTATAGATACCATGGTTCGCTGCTACAAAAGAAAAACTTCAAATGAAGAAAAATATTTGGCAGCTGATCTCAACGCTGCAATGTCTGACGTTTTAGCAGATCGAACATCAATTTATAAGGCCGCAAAATTATGCAAAATACCATATGTGACCCAACATTTCCGTGTAAAAGGTAAACGGGAAAAGTAAATGCAACTAATGGACGTCCAACGTCAATTTCTACTACTGACGCCAAGTTAGATTAGCCAATGGTCTAACTACGATGGAGGAATGGGGAAACGGCCTATCAAGGAAAGAAGTATCAGAAATTGTAGGAAACTTTGTAAAGACTAACCATATTGAAACTAATTTCATGGATGGAGTTCCAGGCGAAGATTGGATTTTGGGGTTTAAACAGAGGCATAGATTAAGTATTAAAGTTCCACAAAACGTGGAATACTTTCGAAAAAAGACTCTTGATCTTTTTATAATATACCAATTTTATGATTTATTAAAATCATTAATGGACGAATATGGTCTTCACAACAAACCTGAGAGAATCTCAATTAAAAAGGTTGAATGGAAGAAGCCGTTTTCAAAAATTACTTCATAAACACTATAATTCCATCACTTCCACCTGAAAGACCAATATTAATTATTTATTATGGATATTCCACTTATATGATTATCGAGATGTTAGAAGCCGCTATGCGAGAACATATTATAATTCTAAAACTGCCACCCCCTTCCAGCCACCTTTTAGAGCCACGAGACCTGACTGTTTTTAAATCCTTTACAGTTAAATAGGATGAAAAACGTTGCCTGGCAGCGGCAGCATGTAGGCCAAAAATTACCAAAACAAATATTTTCCCAATTTATGTGTACAACTTGGAAATAGGTGAACTCCGAAGTAATTATCAACGGCTTTAAAAAAGACGGAATTATTCCTTTTAATCGTCACGTTATCCGTAAAACATCATTTCCACCCTGCTTGCTTAATAAGTGGGAGATGATAAACATTCCAGATTATCTACACACGAAAAGAATAATGAAGTATTGGTACCAACTAAAGTAACTCAAGAAGTATTTTATCAAAACAAAGAACCTGCGCCTGATGCTCTAATCGAAACTACCACTTCTCCAACAAAGTAAAAAATATCTCTGCCAGAGTCGATGAACTTGAATCAATTCCATGTACAAGTGTAACTGAAAATAAGAAAGTAACATTTGAAGATTTATTATTATCAACAGTAAAACAACTTCCAAACGCACCAACCAAAAATAAGAAGGATGTGAAGTATTGACATCACAACAATCTATTGATGTTTTAAAACAGAAATCTCAACAAAAAGAAAATGTTACTAAAATTCATAAGATAACTAAGGCAAAGCCCTGAACAAGAAATAAACGAGAGTCATTATCATTTAGTAGCAGCAAAAACGATGACTTAATGTCCCCAATATTCATTGATTCTAATAACACCGACGAGTTTCTGGATACACTTTTGGAATCAGAGCCGGAGGTAGAAATAGCTTCAAATGATGACGAGGAACACAAAGAGAATTTAAATTCAACAAAAAGTGTAAATGTATATGTCGGATGTTGGGTATTGGTAAAATATTGCCCAAAAAAGATAAACAAGCATTATGTGGGAGTTGTATCAAAAAATATGAATGATGAGTGGATAGTTAAATTTCCACGACCTCAAGGAAACAAATTTTTATGGACAATAAATCCTGACATTGATACTGTACTACAACAGGATATTATAAAAGTACTACCAGATCCTATCGTCGACGGACGTGGAATGTACGAATTTCCAGTTACCTTTAAAGGCTTTAACATTCAACATTAAGTGAAAGAAAGCTTGTGTTTGTTTAATTTTATTATATTTTTGTTTCCTTTGTTCTGACATTGTTTTCGAAAAGTTTAAATTCTTTTGTATTTTTTCAACAAAATAAATTCTAAAAAAACACAAGTAGAGAGTTTGAATTACATTTTTATACAATAACCCCAGACTATCAAATATAATATTTACTACAAAAATGTAAACTTTCTTCACATTTACCCCGGCCCCTGGGGTAAATGTTACATATTGATATGATTTTAAAAAACATCATGCAACATTAATAATACTAACGATTATTAAATTTTATTCCACACAATGAACACAAAACCGTTCAAAAAGTATATGATTTTTTTGATAAATTTTTGAAACGTTTCTTTACAGTGTTATCATAGTTTAAATAGGACTAAATGAAAGTTGAACTAATAAAAAAGTAGATCACATTTACCCCACTTCATCTTATACCTATTTCAGGATAGTACTGATGATGGAATAGTTATTCCTGAAATGTTTTGTTATGAATCCCAATAAGGTTTTTATATTAATATACCTTTTATAAAAAAAATTTTACATAAAAATTTTTGGTTAAAGAAAGGTTATCTGTAGAATAGAGAGGGTGAGTTAAGTCCCACAGCACTTAGGCCACAATTGTGCCATTGTGAATCCTCTCAGGGAGCTCTCGTCCTTATCTTATTGTCCATTCGACCATTTCTAGGAACGTGAGCAAGTCACTAGGTGACATCTCCCTTATGTGGACGGGTATCATCATCATCATCAATGGCGGTACAACTGTTCATGAGTCTTTGCCGCGTTTATTATTGCCTTCCATGTTTGTCGGTCCTGTGCTAGTAATTCCCATTGTCGCACTCCCATCTTCTCTAGATCTTCTCTGACTACATTTTTCCACCTTTTGAGTTTATTGGCCTTTATATATCTGACTAGATTTTCTTTTCCGAATAGAGACTCTAGCTCGTTATTGTATCTGCCCCTCCATTCGTTTGTCACGCTGTCTCTGCAAGGGCCATATATCATTCGAAGAATTTTACGTTCCCATACCAGCAATTTATTTACTTCTCATTTTGTTATCGTCCATGTTTCGCTTCCATACGCGACTGTTGGTCGTATTATGGTCTTATATATCCGGATCTTTGCACCTCGTAAAAGAAGTTTCGACTTCATCAGATGTTGCATTGCAAAGAAAGATCTATTCCCTGCCATTATTCTCGTTTCAACTTCTCGCTCTAATTTGTTGTCATTTGTAATTGTTGCTCCTAGATATTTAAATTCTTTAACCATTTCGAAGTTGTGATCATTTATGGTAATGTTTTGCCTTATTCGCCGTCGTTCTTGTTTTGAGACGACCATGTATTTTGTTTTGTCTTCATTTATTTTTTGTGTGGACGGGTATGGGCCAGCCCAACGCGTACTCTCGTATTAACGATAGCTCAAGGCCTTCGCATAGAACATGCTCTAAAGTTTCGTCTTCTTGTTCACACTTCCTGCTTAGAGGTGTGTCTACTTGCCCCAGTCTACTAGAACAGTTAAAAAACCAACTGTCAAGCATAGGTTTTTCCTGGTACTTCCCAAGTACTTCTTTGATGCTGGCTTTTTAAAGTTACTTAGTGTTATCTTTGGCAAGGCTACATCCTTGCCTTTCTTCCCATATTTTCACAGTTTGCATGTGGAAGTGACATTTGACAATTTTTGCGATTATTATAGTTGACCAACCAAAAAAATCTCCTGAGGCCCTAAGATTCTTAGACCTTCCGTCTTCTCATCTAATTGGTTAGTAATGAGGTTACTTTCAATTCTATTGTGTCCTCTAACCGACCTCAGGACGATGTTATTACTATCCGAAGCTTGAGTTAGTGACGCGTAACACTCCATTACTAACCTCGATGTGAAATGTGGTAATTCAAGTTTAATAGCGCTTGTCTGCTATCTATGTAGATTATTATAGTTTTCCCAGCTATACCTTTTTAGGTTATTTGCAGTATTTTCAGTACATCCTAAGCCTTGTTTCATTTTGGAGCCATCCGTGTATATGCAATACTCATTTGCTACGTTTGACTCACTATAGTGTCTTGTTTCGATCTTATAGGGTTTGTCATTTGGTTTAATTAAGTCTCAGCATGCCCGTAGCAGGGGTAGCGTATCCAGCTCTCACAACCAGAAAGGAGTCCTCATTTGTCCCATTCCTACACAAAGGTTTGCATCAACTGAGCGCAGTCGCACCATTGTTACCAGCACCACCTCATTAACAAATATGTCTAGAAGGGTGATGCCAATGACCAACTCCATGACAGCAGTTAATATTAATTTCATGTTACCTGTTATATTTAGGCAAGCCATCCGCTAAATTTGGTTGAGTTTTTTAATCGCTGTTGTCGTTGCCACTTTTGGTACCCAAATAATAGCTTTGTAAGGTAGTAGTGGCCTAATGACGGCAGTGTAGATCCAGGCAATCACCTTTGGCGAAAGTGCCCAGGTGCGTCTGACCGTTCGTCGACACTGCTGTTAGACAATATATATGCTCTTTTAGCTCTATCAGCTAAGTGTGAGTTCCATGTTAAGTTCCCTTCAAGGGTAATACCAAGGTATTATACCTCGTCAGAAAAGTTTAGACTGGAGTTTAGAATCTTTAGGGGTATTAAGCCTGTGATTGTTCTTTTTCTGGTAAAGAGGATCAACTATGTCTTTTTAGGATTTATAGATAGTGAATGTTCCTTGTACCATATTTCTATTAGTCGCGGAGTAACTTACAGCTTTGCAGGACAGCAATATTGTCCACTTAGGCTATTGTGTAGATTCCGTTGCTGTTGAGTTGGTTAACCAGGGTGTCTAGAACGATGTGTCAGAAGAGTGGTAATAGCTCCCCTCCCTTTGGATACACCCTGTACATTTACGCTTATTGCTCTATTAGAGAGCATACTAAATATACATTCGCTCACGGCCCTATGAACGTTCCTAACATTGAGTTGTTGGGTGATTTTGATAATATGGTTTTATCAAACGCTTCCTCAATGTTTATTCTTCCAAATACTTGATGCAGTGGAAAATCGATAGACCTTTCTGAAGTATATTCATGCTGATTTGGGTGAAGTGGGTTATGAACCAGAACTTCATCCCTTATGCAGCTCTCGCACAGCCTTTTCATCGTTTTTAAGAGAATCCAAGTAAGGTGTAGTCCATCCTACCAGATTTTGGTGTGAAAACCATACGTACCTCTCTTCACTTCCTAGGAATATATCCCAGAGCAAAGGAGGCTCTGAATATTCTCACAAAGTATTGCAGAATGACATCCAGTCCCCACCGTAGTAGAACTGGACACATGCCGTCAGATCCAGGTGACTTGAAAGGAGTAAAGCAAAATATGAGTCGTCTTACCTTTTCCCCACTAATTATTATTCTGGCCAAATGCCAGTCGTTTAGTGAGGGTATGACTGTTTTTTCTGTCTAGTTTAGTGCTTTTGAGAGGAAATGCATTTTTATTAGGATATCAGCACTTTCGCAAGGATTAGAAGTTTTGCTTCCATCTACCTTCGTTAATTTGCCGATATGCCAATGTGAGTCATTCGAAAGCGCTTTTAATAGTCTGAAAGCCTGAGCAAATCTTCGATTTTCTCACAGTAGGCTCTCCAGGTAGCTCTTTGCTTGTGTCCGCAGACTTTCTTAGAGTCTTTATTGTTTGATTGATAATAATTATATTACTCTTTGAATTTGGTGCAGTTGCTCTATTTAAAGCTATTCTTGCTGTCTTCCTAAGGTATTTCAGTTCTTGCACTACTTAGAGTTGGTTTTTAAACCACTGTAACCTTATTATTTTCTGACTTATATTATTTAAAAAAAATATAATTTGCTTTGAAATTTTTTTCGTATTTTAAGCTTTATGTAGTCTTCTTTGAGTGCCTCTCCTAACGGAGATTGGATATCATTAGGGCGATTCTAATTTTATTTACTGCTGTTTTCAATAATTCGTTAGAGGTACAGCCAAACCACTCTCTTAAATTTCTCATCCAGGACATTCTTCTACGGCCTGGATTTCTGCGCCCTTGGATTTTTCCTTGCATTATATTTTGTTTTAATTTTGTTTTAACTATAAAATTATTTAGGTATAAAATTTTGTAGTATGCCCCTGAGTTTTCGTCTCTTTGTACGCATTCAAATTTCACACGAAATTATGTATGTGTTAAAAATTGCGTTTTATTTTTTTACGTTTCTTGAAGTCAGTTGAGTAATGTCTCAAGGTTAAATTTAGGTTTAATTCGGCGTAGAAGTTAAATGTATTTAGAAGTGGATTTCAAACGGTAAATGTTTCAAGGGTGTTTGGAGAGATAGTCAAGAGAGATGTTTGTTTTTGAGTTCGGTGGACGAGCGGGCATCGGAGGAGCAAGATGTGAGGGGAAGTGGATTTGCGTTTGATTTGTAAATCGAACGAAAGGAGGTAGGCAGAAGCATTCGAGTTGAAAAGACGTGTCGCACTTCTAATCAGAAGCCGGCAAATATGTGTAGCATGATGTGTGTAATGGTTTAAGTTTCAAGACCGGTCAAAAGTGGTATATTACTCTCTGTAAAAATGCATTTTAGATTAGAGTAACCACATTAAGATTTGTGCAGTATACCGGAACATGATGGAATTTTGAAAGCAGTTCATAGGGTGTGCCACAGCCTCGTTTGTCGTCTGTTTGCTCCAACTTCGTTTGTTGCCTTTGATCATCGTTCCAGACTATGGAGATGGTCTTCTTTATTCCTGTTGAGACGTTGTCCTGATAGCTTCTACCCCATAGATGTTAGCAAGTTTTTTCAAAAGTTAAGTGTGAAATATGTGAATTAAGGTAACATTTAATATATTAATTTTCAAAGTAAAATAGACATTTTTTTCCTAAGTAGCAATAATTGCTTTCATTTAAGATTTAAGAATCTGTAATAATTAAAATTATATGTTAGGGTGTGGTAATAACTGTCATAATTTTATTCTGTCTTAAAATGTTGTGTTGACATATGACAGTTAGCTTTAATCTGTTTGTTGTGAAATATTTTAATTCGATTATATAAAAAAGATGTTTTTTAGAAAAGGTTAAATTTTACGATATTTTCATTTACAAGGATATTCTTAATTTCAATAATCTATTTTGGCCACATTAATAAATAACCTAGGAACCATTTTGAAAGATTTTGTAGCAATCTCCTTTGTAAAGAGATATACACGTAAGATTTTTTTTAATTTTGTATTTTGCAACTGTTTATATAGTATATTTTTGTGCCATCTGTATTTTTGATAACTGTTTGTTTGAGACAAAAATAATTGTTTGATTTATTTCTCTGATTCATTTTTTTGTTTTAATTTAGAAAAGTCTCCTAAACCTTGTGTGTATTCTTGATTTTAGGAAAGAAGAACTTTTCTTTATTCCAACAGGAAGTCTTCTTGAACCGGAAGTTCAATTTGTTCCTGTTCAATTTGTTCCAGGAGATGTATGTGAGTATCCCTTTGTTTCATTTTTGTAGTTACCCCAATCTGACCCCTTTGATTAAACTTATCCATGACCCAGCTCTCCAACTAACCCCTGAGTGCCGTACGCACCAGTATCGATTATTTTGTTTGCTCCATCTCAACCCCCTTAGTTTCTGTTTCCAATTTTCTACTCCATAATCTTACCCTGAGGTAGGCAAAATATATCGTTACAATGTGTACTTCTGTCCTCTCATTAGGTGGCCTAAGTACTCAAGTTTTCTCTTTTTTATATTCAGTATTATTTCTGGATCGTTATTTATTCTGCGTATTACCTCTTCATTTGTCATTTTATCCACCCAACTTATTTTTAGTATACGGCGGAAGCACCACATCTCAAATGTAGTTCTCATCTTCCATGTAGTATGAAGATGCTAAGTTTATTTTTAAAAAAGGTAATAAAATTTATATGAAACCAAAATTTCGGACCTATTTTTCAATTTTGTAAGCAGCAAATAAGAATAGAAATATTAAAAAAAAATGTTATTTTAATTTTATTTGACTAATAGGATTATTACTCTCAAATTTGTTTCAAGTGTTTCTCTTTTTGCTGATAGATAAAAAAGTGAAAATTTACTGTTTCTTGACCTTAATTTGTTATATCCTTTAAAACACCTAAGCAGCGGTTTTCAAAGTGAACTTATCTGGACTAGGAATTCTTCGCCTAACTTAAATTCCAAGACTAAACTTCCCCTTGGGTTAATTTTTATGTTACCCGTCAAAATACGGGTAAAAAGGATGCTCACTTCTAAGCATCCTTTTTCCCATCCACGATCAATATACATTACAAAGTTATTGTTAATGTTATTATTTAATATTTCTAAACATTATGAATAAAAATTTTTATTCAATTTCATGTAATTTTTTTAATAAACAACTTGTTTTTTTCTTAAATTTTTTTTATTCATACTTTCCAGTCATTGAAAAATGCAATATTTTATTCAGTTAAAAATAGAAGTTGATCTGCTCATAGTTCCTTAAGTTCGATAACGTTTGTGTTTGAAATCCTTCTTTCAAGCTTTATTAAAGTATGTCTACGATACGTTCTCGGAGGAACCTGTAACCTCTAGAGAACGCGTTCCCAGGTGGCGGATAGGGAAATACCCGACCCGGTTTACCGGTGGGTAGAAGGGGAAATAAAATACCTCCCGTGGACTAACAGGTAATTCACCGAATGGTTGCCGGTATAAGCAATCCCACACTTATGACCAACGGCTGCGAGCGGATAAGTTAATAAGTGGAAGGGCACTCTTTTGTTTAAGGGTTAGGAAACTGGTCCTAAAGGCGGATGAATCGAAAAATAGGTCAACGGCGTAAGCATGCAGAATGCAACGGGGAACTACTGCATTAAAGATTCTTAGAGTACCCCTAGTAAAGTCATGAATGGCAAATGACAAGTAGAGTAAACAAACTTACTGATTATGGAGCACGGAATCCAAGATCCGGCAGGGGAGGAATAACTGTAGATTATAGGCCCTCCCAGGTCGTAAACCAGAGAAATCCCTGTGGACTTAAGACATTGCAAATAGCAACCTGGAATGTCAGAAGTTTATATGCAAGTGGTAAATTAGCGAACGTACTGCTTGAAATGGAAAACCTCCAAGTTGATGTTTTAG
Source organism: Diabrotica balteata (assembly GCA_918026665.1). NCBI lineage: Eukaryota > Metazoa > Arthropoda > Insecta > Coleoptera > Chrysomelidae > Diabrotica > Diabrotica balteata. The sequence goes on from OU898284.1 coordinate 49,774,297, forward strand.
GTATAAGTGACGTACAGTGGCCAGGTGCAGGCAAACAAATTACCAATTATGGAACCATGTATTATTCAGGTAACAACGAGGTCAATGATCGCTATGGTGTTGCTATCTTAGTTGCAAAAAAGGTCAATTACTCTCTGATAAGTTTTACTTCTTATTCTGATAGGATCTTATCAATACAATTTCAGTCTAAAAAAGGTATAGTAAATTTTATTCAAGAAACATCACACTACAATAGTCCTAATGGGCGACTTCAATGTCAAAGTTGGCCAGGGAAGAGTGGATGGATATGTAGGGGAATAGTCTAGGAAATAGAAATGAACGTGGTGACTGTTTGATTTAATTTTGCCAGACGAAAGAATTTGTAATATCTAATAAACTTTTTAAGCTACCAAAAAGAAGATTGTATACATGAAAATCTCCCAGTGATACAACGAATAGAATAATCCGAAATCAAATTGACTTTGTCCTTATTAGACAAAGATTTCGTAATTCTGTACTATCTGCTACAACTTAGCCTGGAACAGACATCGGTTCAGACCATAACCCGATAGTAGTCACATTAGGAACCAAATTAAAACTGGTTAAAAAACCCACACAAAGTAGAATTGATATTAAGAGATTCAGGGAACCACAAACAAAGGAACAAACTGTAAAAACTCTTACTGAAAATCTACGTAATGCCCAAGAACTGAATAAAAGTAGCTATAACATTGATCAAAAATGGGAAAATATAAAAGTAGCAATAATTAAAACAGTAAATCAAAACTTAAAACCAAAGAATAGAAAACATAAAGACTGGATGACTGAAGAAATACTACTATTAATGAATGGAAGAAAATCATTCAAAACAAAAAATCCAATTAAATATAATGAAACTGATCGATTAATTAAAAAGAGAATAAAAGAAGCTAAGGAGAGAATGTTACATGAGCAGTGCCAAGAACTAGAAGAAATCGAGAAAAAATATGACTTTTTTAACATGCATAAAAGAATAAGAGAATTAACATTATTAACAATATCATATTTAAGGTTGCTGGGAAATGCACCCTTTCACCCCTCGTATCATCCCTTTATTTTTTTTTTAAATTACTTCCCCCTTTTTTATTCGATATTTGGATTCTCCTCTTTGTCCTAATTTCAGAAATGTATAATACATGATGCTTGAAGTGATTAGTGTATGAGAAAAATAAATACAAAAGCAAGAAAATTGGATAGAAAAAAAATTATTTTTTAACAATTTATTACACACATTTAGAATGAACATTTCACTACTAAAATTTTTTACAATAATTAATCAAAATGACTGACCTTCACTTCCATACAATAGTAAAATCTATTTTGAAATTTTTCTCTGACATTGCTTAACACGTTTGCATTTAATTGTCGACATTTATCCTCTATTCTTTGTTGTATATCATCTAGAGATTCTGGTTGAATAGCATAAATTTTTGTTTTTAAATACCCTTTAAATAAGAAGCCTAGGGGTGTTCAATCCGGTGACCTAGGTGGTTAATCGATCATCTATCGTCTTTATACTATCCAAGGACCAAGAAACGTTTCGTTTAAAAATTATCGCACAGGTAAAGCAAAGTGTGGAGAAGCTCTATCATGTTGAAATACAACCAAATCTTCGGAAAGGTTATCCTTAACTTTTGATAAAACTTTAATAAAAAGTGAATTTTTTTATTTCTTGTTTTTTTGGAAGGTACTACAAATAGTAAGGTTAAGTATTTAAAAAGTTTAAATTATGCTACAACCTATTTTGTTACAGTCATTTAAGGTGAGAGAGATAGTATCCTTGTTAACAGGAAAATTGTCTATCTCATAAACTAATCACTTCAAGCCAAAGGTATTATACATTTTTGAAATCAACACAAAAAGGAGAATCTAAATATAAAATAAAAAAGGGGGAAGTAATTTAAAAAAAATAAAGGGTTGATACAGGGGGTGAAAGGGTGCATTTCCCAGCAACCTTAAATATGATATAACGTCTTCCCCTTCAAATATTAATTGACGTGTTTTTGAGTTTTTCCAAAAAATTAGAGGTTCAAAAGTTATTTACGGTGGATAGTTTTATCTGAAAAGCACGTACCTATATAGAACAGGTATAATACCTAAAGAATAACTCCAATACACATTCATACTGCTTCCCAAAAAAGCCAATGCAAAGGAGTGCAATAAACATCGCACCATAGCCTTAATAAGTCATGTCTTGAAATTGTTTTTAAAAATAATTCAGAGTAGAATCCATACGAAATTAGATAAAGGCATAAGTAATACACAAATGGGATTTAGGAAAGGACTGGGAACACGAGATGCACTGTTTGTAGTAAGTGTTCTTTCGCAGAGATGCTTAGATATTAATCAGGAAGTGTATGCCTGTTTCATTGATTTTGAGAAGGCATTTGACAGAGTGCAGCATAATCGGCTTAAAGAAATTGTATTAAATAAAAACATAGACAGTAGAGACATTAGAATCATCTGTAACCTCTATTGTAACCAAACAGCAAAAGTGAAAGTTGAAAATGAACTGACCGAGGATATTCAGATTCGCCGTGGTGTCCGTGTATTTTATCACCCTTGTTATTCAATTTATACAGTGAAGCCATCTCAGAATTAGCGCTTGCCGAGATCAGTGAGGGCCTTATAATAAACGGTGAGCCACTTAATAACATAAGATATGCTGACGACACCGTCCTTCTGGCAGGAACACTAGAAGAACTGCAACACCTTGCTGAATAACTAAATATATATTGCAACTATTATGGACTAAAATGAAATTTGAGAGTTTCTCAAGAAAACCAAGTTCATGGTATTTACAAAAGCACAAAACATCAAAGTTAAGCTAGTACTAGATAATACAGAAATTGAACAAGTATCTTCGTATAAATACCTGTGAGTATGGATCACAGAAGATACTGATCAGACAAAAGAAATAAGATGCCGCATTGAAATTGCATGGTCAACTTTTAATAGAATGAGAAAACTTTTTTGTAATCGCGATATCAATATATCGCTTCGGATAATAATGCTTTGATTTTATATTTTCTCTACCCGTTTGTATGGGGTTGAAGCTTGAACACTTCAAAAATCCCACATTAAAAACCTAGAAGCATTCTAAATGTGGTGTTACTGACGTATTTTGAAAATATCATGGATGGATCGCAAAACAAACGAACAAGTTCTCAAACAACTAGGACAACAATGCGAAGTTTTAAATTTCATAAAAATCAGGAAATTGGAATACTTGGGGCATATTATGGGAGGTGAAAAATACGAACTACTAAGGAATATAATGCAAAGTAAAGTCAAAGGTAGAAGAAGCGTAGGAAGACGTAAAATCTCGTGGCTACGCAATCTCCGTGAATGGTTTGGATGCAGTTCAATTGAACTATTCAGACGCGTAACCAACAACATTATAATTGCCAGAATGATTTCCAATCTCCGATAGGAGTGGAACTTGAAGAAGAAGAACAAGACGATACAACGAATTTCTATTAACATACATTAATCTTCTAAATTAAAAATAATAATTGAGCAAAGCTTATTCATACAGTTTCTGGTGTATAGTTTGTTTAGCAATAAACTTACCAATAAGTACTTACTTTAATAAAATCATTTTGTTGGTCATAAACTTCTCGAACAGATGTATCTCTCAAACTTTTTAGAAGTTCTTTTTCAGTCATACCTGCTTTTCCATGAAACTTGGCAAACTCAGATAATGGGAAGTCTTTTAGAGCCCATGGATTCAACGTTGACCCACTCTGAATTATGGCTTTATGAAACAAATCTTTGGCAGAAGGAGATAAGAGTAAATATTCAACACAAGCTCCTCCTGCGCTTGCTCCGACTATGGTAACATTATTGGTATCTCCATTGAAATTTTTGATATTTCTCTGGATCCATTTTAAAGCTAGTACTTGGTCCTTTAGACCTGCATTTCCAGGAACTTCCAATGATTCGTCTTTTAAACTAAGAAAACCTAATAGACCCAGTCGGTAAGTGATAGTGACGAGAACTATATCTTCAGTCATAAGATATTCTGGACCATATGTCATGGTTTCGTGAGATCCCATTACAAAACCTCCTCCATGAATGAATACCATCACAGGTTTCAATTTGGTTTCTTCACTGGGAAGCTGAAACATAAGAATACCTTATTATGTATTACTCTTATGTATATTACTTATACATAAGATAAGTACTTGTATATAGAATACTTGATAGAGTACTTGAATAAGAAAATTCCTTGCAGAGCATCAACTTGGATAGTAAAGATCTCCGATTAATTAAGAACTTATATTGGAGGCAGAGTGCCAAGATTAGGATTGACGATCATACATCTAGAAATATTAGTATAAATAAAGGAGTAAGGCAAGGTTGCATACTATCCTCTATGCTGTTCAATCTTTACTCGGAACTACTATTCAAGCAAGCTTTGGAAAACCTTTCCACAGGAATAAAAATTAATGGAGAACCAATATCTAGCATAAGATATGCAGATGACACTGTCCTACTGGCTGATACAGACACAAACCTACAGGGGGTTATAGACCACCTTAAGGATGCTTGTCGAGAGTTTGGAATGAAGATCAACGAAAAAAAAACAAAAGTAATGGTGATCCAAAGAAAACAGAATATCCCCTTACCTATAAAAGTAAATGGGAATATTTTAGAACAGGTAAACCAATACAAATACCTTGGCTGTTGGATTAATTGCAAGCTGGACCCAGAACAAGAAATTAAAGCGAGAATTGCTCAAGCTAGGGATAGTTTCTTTAAGATGCGCGTTCTATTCTGCGATACACATATAAATATTAAATTGAGATTAAAACTTGTAAAATGTTTTATCTGGCCTGTTCTTCTCTACGGAGTCGAAACGTGGACTTTAAAAATAAAGAGCCTGAATAGAATCGAGGCATTTGAAATGTGGGTGTACCGTAGAATCTTAAAAATTCCTTGGACAGCACGAAAAACAAATGAAGAAGTACTAGCTAGACTCAATTTAGAAAAAGAACTATTGAGAACAGTCAAAAGAAGAAAAACCAGTTATTTAGGGCATTTGTTGCGCAACGAGAAATACTATATCCCTCAGTTGAAAATAAAAGGCAAAATAGAAGGAAAGCGAGGAATTGGAAGAAAAAAATGGTCCTGGTTACGTAATATCAGAAACTGGACAGGACTTGGATTTGAGGAACTCTTAAGAGCAGCTGAAGATAGACAAACGTTTGCCACCATAACCGCTAACCTCCATTGATGGAGACGGCACTTGAAGAAAAAGAAGATAAGTACCAAGGTAATACTATAATGCCAAGCTAATATTTAAAATCTATTGCTTTTAATGAATTGGAATTTATGTCATTGCATTGTGAGTAAACATCGGATTTTAGTTTGCGTAGTGTTTAGTTTAGTAATGTTTCAATTTGTACCAAAACTTCGCGGTATTTAGGCTGATGTATATATCTTTGACTCAGCTCGTTACGTGTCTTCGAAAAGCAGCAGAAAAGAAAGGGCGAGGTCGAGCCGCGAATAAGATGCGCCGACGGGATTCTGAAAATACCTGACCTTGTCGCACATCTGGATGAGCAAGTAATTGTCGTGGACATTGCCGTCAGATGGGAGGGTCCTGAACCCCTTAGTACAGCCGCTGCCAATAAAACAGCGCTGTACACTGAGTCTCGATTTCTTCAGACCATGCAGTCCCGATATCCAGGGAAACAAATTTGCATGGCACCTCTAATCGTGGGAGCTCGCGGAACCTGGTGTCAGTCAAATTCTCGTGTCATGAGAATTTTTAACCTTTCAAGGTTTGACGTGCGCAATTTTATCACGAAGGCAATAATGGGCAGCCTCCATATTCATAGTCATTTCATGATGTATTAGCATGAATGACTTATGAGCTTTTAATTTTCGAGTATTACTCCGGCTTCTTCGTATCGTGGGACCTACGCTCGTCTAGTATAGGGTTTTATCCATATTGACGAGATATTGTGTTGTCCTTTTATGTCTGTGAATTTCCTATTTACTACATTTTTTAATTCGTACTTTTTACTATTTTTAAACTTTATTACTATTTTAAGCCATATTGGCTAATTTTTTCAAGACTTTCCACGATAGTGTCTTGGCTATTGACTTTACTACAGGGGGAACGGTCGGCACGCTCGATAATTCTCTGGTCAAACATCGGACCAAAATAGGGTCATACGCTGCTGGTATGTTACTTTCCGGATCGGAACGGGGAGAACATCATGTAACTTGTCAGTTACAGTCATCATGTCAGTCCTTGGCGCTAGCCAAGCGTGTTGGCGGATTTTAGAGTTGTAGTAGAAGGAAATATAGTGACCCGTCTGCCTTCGGAAACCTAATCGCCATTCGGGAAAACGCCTGCTATGGGAAACTTTGGATTTGGTGAGAGAAAGAGAAGACAGAGGTAACAGACTTGACTTCTGACATCAGAAAAATCTCTGTGTGATGAACTCATTCTTCGGAAAGAAACCCCAACGTAAGTGGAGATGGAAGAGTCCGAACCAAAGAACAAAAAATGAGATTGATTTCATAATATCAAATCGGAAAGATATTGTTCAGGATGTAACAGTATTGAATAAATTTTCAACAGGGAATGACCATATACTAATTAGAGCAAAAACCACTTTTAACACTAAAGTTAAAAGAACAAAGATGATCCTCAAAAAGAAAAGTGGAAGGTGGATGTTCCCAGAAGATATAACACGTACATATATATTCACATTACATATATATTCCAAAAGCGTAGTAAACAGTTTCGGCGATATGATGTCCCCCTGGCGTACTCCACGTTGTATCGGGAATTTCTAGGTTTGACGATCACCCACTCTAACACTGGCTGTTGCGTTTTGGTATACAGATTGAACCAAATTAAAACGGAACATACAATTTAATACATGTCTGTTTGAACTGCATTTGAAATAGTGGACCAATATAAAACTTGGACAAAAATAAATCCATACCTGGGTATAGACATTGTATAAAATATCGTTCAACTATCCGTCTCGCAACAAAGTTGTTTACGTAAGACGGGTTTGTCTAAGGAGGCGATAATAGTTCAGGAAGTGAAGCTCGAAAAAAGTGAAAACCTCGCAATTTTTTCGTCCTGCATGTATCCAGTTGAAATTTTAGCAGAAGGTAGGTAATAGCCCGAGGATCAAAATCTATATCGAACCGAAGTGCTCTGAAGAGTTTTAGGGGTGAAAACTACCCCTAATTGTCAAAAATTATTAAATAACATATTAAACCTGAATATGGGTAAGATTTGGTTTGAATTAGTTAAATAATGATTATTTTATACTTTTGAATAGAGTTCCATCATATTTCAATCCTTAAAAAGCAACCCTTGTTTAGAGATTAATGTAAAAAATTACTAATTCTAAAAAAATGATTTCGCCTTGGATCGATTTGGATAAAAATTTGGAGTTAAGCTCAATTCACCCGCTACTTTATAGTTTATGTCATGTCGACGAACCCTGATTGTTCTTAGGGGTGAGAACTACCCCTAATTGTCAAAAATTATAAAATAACATATTAAACCTGAATATGGGTAAAATTTGATTTGAATTAATTAAATAATGATAGTTTCGTGCTTTTGAATAAAGTTCCATCATATTTCAACCCTTAAAAAGCGACCCTTATTAGAGATTAATATAAAAAAAATTAGTAATGCGAAGAAAATGATTTCACCTTGGAACGATTTGCATAAAAATTTGGAATTAAGCTCAACTCACCCTCTGCTTTATAGTTTATGTCATGCCGATGAACCCTGATTGTTCTTAGGGGTGAAAACTACCCTTAATTTTAAAAAATTATAAAATAATATTACAAATCTTAAGATGAGTGAAATTTGGTTTGGATTAGTTAAATAGTAAGTTTTTTATACTTTAAAATACAAATTCATACATTTTCAACCCTTAAAAATCAATTGTTATGAGTGCTATAGGTGAAAACAATTTTTTGCCAAAATTTTGCAACTTTTCAACTTTTGAAAATCACCCTTTACAACATTGCAGTTTTTATAAACTAATTTATAAGATATAAATTGAAAAAAGTAGAATTAAATACAAAAAAAATTATCAACATAAAAAGGCACCATATATTCTTATACATTTACATAAATAGTTGAAAATATTTACATTTATAGGTAAAACAATTATAATATTAATTTTATTCGTCATCAATTACATCTTCATCGTGATCTATGTCATCCTCATCTTCTTCAATTATTGGTGGACTGTTATTGCACCCTTCACCTGAGCACCCAGAACAAGTAGAGTTACAGTATAAACCAACTTTTCTGCACCCATATAAAACGCCGCATCTTTTTTTGCATTGGCAAAAAATAATTTTCAAAAATTTATCGGGTGCAGGTTGTTTGTTCATGCGTACGGGTAATAACAAACCATCTTTGGAATACCATCCCCAATCTGTTGTTCTGATATTTTCATTGCCAAGCCATAGACATATGAGCAGATGTTTTATTCTGTTGTATGGGATTTCAAAATAAGAACGCTTAAAATTTCGAATGTATAACGCCCCACTAGCTAATATACCGGTTTTGTAGATTATTATGCTCCGAAATGTACTGTACTATACTAATGGAATTTTCCGGAAAAAAATTAACTGGTTTTTTAACGTATTTCCTTTAATTTTTAACGATAGAGTGTTTCTTCAAAAACAATTTGTAGAGGTTTTTAATAGCTACAAGGATCTGTAAATTAAATCTTTTTGGAACCCTTGGTTTTTAAATGGGGTGAGTTTAAAGGGCTTGAAAAAGATGGTGCTTGATCGTAAATCGATGCTTTAAACGGCTATATCTCGCCAAATATTCATTGTACAACAAATCTAAATAAAGGATAATTTTAGTCATTAAAAAAGCTACAATTTGGTAATTTTTATTTTTTTCATATATTCAGTATTTTCGGGGATATTTAAAAAAAGAAGGGTAAAAAATATGAAATTGTAAATCGTTTCTCGCTTTAAGCTGTACTTTTTCTAAAACTAAGCATTTTAAGTGGGTCAAACTTCTTGGACGTATTAACAATACATCTACAAAGGGAATTGCAGAAGGGTGAAGATCGATTTTAATTATGGGGGTGGTTAGGGTGTTGTTTTCCTCAATTTTTTCGTAAAAAATGAGGTATTGACCTTATTTTTTTATGATAGGTCTATTTATGCTCTTTAAAAAAGGTTTTGTGAGTTTTCTTCCAAAAATGCATCATTTTCTCGATATTTGACTTTGAATCTTTCAAATTTGGCATTTGAAGAAAACCGCTGAACATTGATATTGTATTTGTAATTGTATTTGTCTTTTTAAAAGCTACAAATTTGTTGGTGGATTTTTTCGTCTAAGATTTGTTACTTTCAATCGCGAATAACTTGAAAAATATCATTTTATAAAAAAAATGTATAGCACATTTTTTGTTTGGAATCACTTTTCTAATCGAAACCTGTAGTTAAAACGTAAAAAAAAATTTCACCCCAGAGATGGGGTGGCAACCACCCCCTAGGCTTTGGCGCACTTTGGTTCGATATAGATTTTGATCCTTAGGCTATTACCTACCTTCTGTTAAATTTCAAGTCAATCCACGCCGCACGAAAAAATTGCGAGGTGAAATGCTACATTTCCTGGACTATAACTGGTTTGACAGCATAATAAAATCGTAGATTTATGTGTAGCTTTCAATTTTTATGAGTTCAGAATCCAGCAGCTCGCTGAAGTATGGGATTTTTTATAATATAATTATTTGACAATCTTTTGTTGGCTAACCAGCTACAGCAAAATTGAGCCGAAATACATTATATTCCTATGTTTCGAATTTATTTCGTTCAATCTGTATGTGTTTAATTCTATTTATATACCAATAGTCAATTCGGCATTCTGTCAATGCTTCCAACAGTTTTTGTTGATTTACGGTGTCGAACGCCTTTTCATAGTCAACAAATATTAAAGCTAGTGGTTTATTATATTCAGTGCATTTTTCACAGCAAGATTTTTTATTACCAGTAGGTGATCGTTTGTTCCATAACCTTTTCTAAAACCCGCCTGCTCTATGGGCTGATAAAATTCCAATTTATTTTCTAGTCGTTTCTCGTTTCGTAATTATTTTTGTAAATAGTTTATAAATATGTGAAAGTAGACTTATGGGCCTGTAATTCCTGAGGTCGGTAGCATCCTCTTTTTTATGAAGTATGATAATTTCTGCGTTATACTACTGGGTTGGTGTTATTGCTTTTTCCAGCCACTTTCAAGGCATCTGCCACTATTTCATCGCCCCCGGGAGACTTATTGGTTTTCATTTCTTGCACTGACCTTTGAACTTCATTGGGTGTTACGTCCGGTAAAATTTTAGATCCCTGATTGATTATCTTTGGTAATGATCCACTCCGGATACATTGCTGTTCTTTGTATAGTTGTATATAAAAACCCTCTATCGTGTTCATAATTTGAACTATATCTTCAATGATTTGCCCCTGTTCATTTCTTAATTGGTGGATGTTTTTTCTTCTAATGGACATGATCTGTCTGAGTACTTTCAAGCTTTTGTTTTTTTCTATTACTCTAGTTATTTCCATCGTATTGTATCGTCTCAGATCTTTTCTAACTTCCTTTTTAATTTTCTTATTCAAAATTCTTAGTTCATTTTGATTATGATCCTGATTGTCCCTTCGTTTTCTTCTTTCCTCTAGAAGATGTTTTGTGTTGTGGCTTAATTTTTTGTTACTGTTTTCAGGACGAGGACAGTATTTATTTTCAGCTTCTTTCAAAATTTCAGTAATATTATTGTTCATTTCATTGATGCTGATATTCTCTAAGTCGTGTGTATCCGAACTAGTCTTAATATTTTCTTCGTAAAGTGTTATATCTTCTGGGAACATCCACCTTCCACTTTTCTTTTTGAGGATCATTTTTGTTCTTTCAACTTTAGTGTTAAAAGTGGTTTTTGCTCTAATTAGTATATGGTCATTCCCTGTTGAAAATTTATTCAATACTGTTATATCCTGAACAATATCTTTCCGATTTGATATTATGAAATCAATCTCATTTTTTGTTCTTTGGTTCGGACTCTTCAATGTCCACTTAAGTTGGGGTTTCTTTCCGAAGAATGAGTTCATCACACAGAGATTTTCCTGATGTCAGAAGTCAAGTCTGTTACATCTGTCTTCTCTTTCTCTCACCAAATCCAAAGTTTCCCATAGCAGGCGTTTCCCCGAATGGCGATTAGGTTTCCGAAGGCAAACGGGTCACTATATTTCCTTCTACTACAACTCTAAAACCCGCCAACACGCTTGGCCAGCTCGGCGTTTTAAGGCTAAATTTCCCCTCATGATGGATACATCAAGTGTCAGTAGTGATATCTTTATCAAAACCAAACTTAACCGTTTTATATGTGTTTTATAGAGTGTATCAGAACAGAGCCATATCCTCTTTTAGCTTGCAGACCAGGCGATGCCTGGTTGGATGGCTACTCGGAGTTTACTCCGATATTCGACTTTAAAGGAAAAATGTAATTTTAATATGTTTCCAAGACATTAACAATCGATTTCAAGATAAAGTTTCTTGTTGTCGATCACAAACATTTGTCACCCAAAGAGAATTGGAATATTCAGTTTGTGAAATTTCCGTGGTAGTTACAATGGCTTTGTTATTTTTCGATTAAATTACGATAGATAATTTATTAGGAAATTCCACGACAAACAAATTATATCTTGTATCAACACAAGCCAAAAAAGAATCGATGTATTATTGGTCTATCAATGCTTACATCAGAATAAACAAAAACGTATTTTCAAAAGTCAACATAAAGGCTCAATTTTATTTAAGAATTTATATTTTGTGATATGCCCACTGACTATTAGTTTTCTGGTTGCTTAACTGTCATTGGCGGCTTGCCCACAAAACTTCAAAGGAGTGTCACTTCTCTGTGTTCATAATTCTCCGATAAAAGCAAAAAATGAGTACTTACTTTCTTTGTAAATACATGAAGAGACAAACAATCTTCCTGTCCAACATATGCGTTCGGGTTGACAAGAATATTTTTCTGGAATGCAATTTTATCTTCTGTTATAACTTTTTTTACTCCTTCCCATGGTTCAACTGGTAAAGGTGCCTAAAGAATCAATAAAAAAGTTAAAGAATTAAATAAATATACTTTGAATTAGATAATAAGAATGTTAAGTAGGAAAAGACAGAAGAGCAGCAGCAGGTGTAAGTATATTGATAAAGAGAAGGCTGTCACGAAATATTAAGAACTGGGAACAAATAAACGAAAGGTTAATAAACGTTGAGATGAAGCTAAAAGGACGTGACATAGTGGTAGTGGGCGCATATGCACCTTCTGGAGATGAAAAGGACGAGGTAAAGGATAAATTTTACGACGAATTGACGGACCTGGTAGAGAGTATTGGAACTAGGAAGGAAGTAACTCTACTAGGTGACTTAAATGCTAGAACCGGAAGAAGAGTAAATAGCAAAGTGGTCGGTCCATTTGGAGAAGAAAAAATAAATAAAAACGGTGAAAGATTAATAAGTTTCTGCGATCATATGAATTTAAAGATAATGAATGGATATTATCAGCACAAGGATATTCATAAATTCACGTGGATTCAGCCAACGAGGAATTTGAAATGAATAATCTATTACTGTTTATGCAAAGAAAACTCCACAATAAAGGTTAATAACGTTAAAGTCCATCGAGGAGCAGAATGTGGATCTGATCACCATTTGCTTAAAGCGTCACTACTATTTACATTTAAAGGAAGCCAACGACAAAATGAAAACAAAAGTTCAATGATACTGCAAGACATTTCAACAAAGAGATATAATCTACAAGGTTTTAAAATGAGTCTACCCAGTTTCTGTCTCGAATGAGGTTAAATCTGAAATTGCACGATGTTTGTTACTCCTCACCAATTAATACGTACAACGAAATTATGAAAGCTCTTAACGAAGCTGCATTGGAAGCTATTGGAGAAGTAGATAGCATAAAAAATAGAAATGAATAGTGGAATAAAGAAATAGAAGATCTTGTGGGGAAGAAGAAGAATATGTACAACAAATGGCTAACAACAAAGGACCCTTACTATCGACAACAGTACAACAGCTTAAACAAAGAAGTAAAAAAAGAGGTAAGTAAAGCCAAAAATGAGATGTGGAATAAAGCCTGCGATAACGTTGAAAATTTTATGGGTACAGCAAGAAGTAAAGAAGCCTGGAAAACAATTAGAGGTAGTAGAACAGATAGAAAAGAATACAGTAGGTTAACTCTAATAGCCCCAGAATTATGGGTCGAATATTATGAACAAATGCTGACAGAAGATCGAACAGAATTCCAAGATATTGGCTACCAAAAATATGATATTTCCTACCGCTAAGAAACTGAAATAACACCAGAAGAAATTAAAAAACACGCTAACGCTATGAAAAATGGAAAGGCTCCGGGACCGGGGGAGTACCCATTAAACTATTTCAGCTATTGGCTTATACTTTTAATTTATTCTTGAGAGGAGAAGAGCTACCCCCAGAATGGAAAACTGCATATATCAGCAATCTATACAAAAATAAAGGCGACAGAAAAGATTGTAAGAACTACCGAGGGCTTAGTGTAACTAACTCAATCTGTAGAGTCTACGGGAAGATAATTAAAAGCCGAATTGAAGATTGTTGGGAACACGCTGAAGATCAGAGTGGCTTTCGTACTGGTGTATAGACAATATGTTCTGCCTAAAACAAACAATAAAAAAGCGTTTGGAACATAATATGGAGACACACATGGTATTTATTGATCTTCAAAAGACGTATGACAGTGTCCCATTAGCCAAGCTATGTCAGGTGCTAGAAGACAAGAATATTCCACCGATTTACATTAATGCTGTAAGGGAGTTGTACGACTTGTGACCAAAGGACTTCGCCAAGGCTGCTGCATTGCACCTACACTCTTTAAGATTTATTTGGAGATTTATATTTGGAAAAAAAAATGTGAACCTTTGGGTGTTAAAATTGGAGACCATACACTGTATGGTTGACTGTATGGTATTTTGCTGATGACCAAGTAATACTTGCAGAAGATCAAGATGATATCCACTATATGTTACGAAAAATAGATGAAGAATATACTAAGTGGGGCATATCAATTAATCCATCAAAAACAGAGTACGTAGTGGTGGGAGGTGAAGGAGAGCACTTAGAACTAGGAAGCAAACAAATTCAAAATACTCTCTCGTCGCCGAGTCTACGCCGAACGCCTACCTGCTAAACCAGACACTCCTCTGTCATTCAGCGATCCGGAAGCGGAATGGCCGCTGTAAGGTCGGCATCACTTCCGAAGCACTACCTTTATTCATTCATTCTCCATTCATACACATCCACACTCCTAGTTCAGCATCATTCTCAGAAGGGCATTTCCTCCTTCCCCACAGTCAAACTCACACATTCTAACTCAAAAAGTGTGACCCACTATTCTAACTTCACCTTTCAGCATCATTCACTCTACCTTTGCCGTTGGTCTAGCTGTCTTTCTTCCTCTTCCTTTTTTTTTTGATCACTGCACGGATATAACTGTGTATGTTAATCCAACCTAATTTATTTTCAATCATTCTCTCAATCATTTCTCTCACTGTAACAAAATTCACACCTGTCTCTCTCTCCATTCTGTTCCTTTCCACTATCCATCTGCTGCAATCTAACATCGTCTGTGTCACAGTGTCCGAGTATCCACAATATAGGCATTCATCTGTATCAGCCTTACCGATCCTATAAAGGTAGGCCCTAAAACACCCGTGTCCTGTAAGCACCTGCGTCAGGAAATAATCCAATCGCCTGTGGTCACAGTCCACCCAAACTCTTATGTTAGGGATCAGCATTTTCGTCCACTGTGCCACATCCTCCGTATTGTTCCATTCTTCTTGCCATCTTTCAACTGACCTTTCCCTGACCTGTCTTCTCTCAGCCACAGTAAGGTTTGGGCCTCTTCTCTCATAAAGCTCTTTTCTTTCCACCGCCAAAACATGCAACGGAACACATCCAGTGATGGTCCATAAGGCTGCCGCAGACACAGTCCTGTAGGCGCATGCCACTCGCAACAGACTTGTTCTGTCTACTCGTTTCATAAGACTCCTATAGGCCGTTATCTCTACCACCTCGCTCCAGACTGGTGCTGAGTAGAGAACGATAGACTGTACAACACCGTGTAAGGCCCTCCTCCTTTCAGATTTGGGTCCTCCAATGTTCGGCATCACTCTCCCCAACGCAGCCGCACTATTCGCAGCCTTTCGGACCACCTCCCGAACGTGTTCCCCCCATTTTCCATTCTGGTGCAATATCACTTCTAGATACTTTACTTTTGTCTTGAGTGTTAGACATACTCCCGCACATTTTAATTCAACACCTTGCCTGTTTCTTGTCCCCTTCAGAATAATGGCTTCGGTTTTTTCTGTCGCAAGTTTTAGTCCGTGCTGCGTCATCCATTTCTTTACGACGCCACCTGCGTTCCGAACCCGGTATTTGAGATCTGGCTCATCCCGGGCTACTACCAGTACAGCGAGGTCATCCGCGAATGCGAAGGGGGTTGTACCCTCTCCGTATTCACAGTGCATAACCCCGTCATATGCCAGATTCCATAGCGTCGAGCCCAAGACAGATCCCTGGGGTACCCGGCCGTCACGTCCACGATCGTGCCCTTTTCCACCATAATCCTTCTCTCGGACAGATACTCCGCCATAACATTCATCAGGTAACAAGTACATTCTCTCTCCTCCATTGCCTTCATTACCTCGTTCCACTGCAGCGTATTGAATGCATTCTTAACATCAAACAACAGCAGGGCCGCCCAGCGATGTTCATTCCCTCTGTTGTGCAATGTTTTGAGTACACTCATGATTGCATCAATCGTGCTTTTCCCTTTACAAAAACCAAATTGCCTCCGAGATAAACCACCTGACCTCTCAATCATGTCGTCTATGCGTACTCGCAGCATCCTTTCATAGAGCTTACTGATGCATGGAAGAAGACAGATGGGGTAATAATACAGTAACATCGTACCTGGAAAAATGGAAAATTAAAGTACTGAAGTGGCCAGGTAGTTCCCCAGACCTTGGGGATCGATCGAAAATCTATAGGAGCTTATGAAAAGGGGTATTGCCCTGAAAACTCTCACGAATATGCATCAGTTAATTGAGAGACTCATTGACACCTGGCACATAAGCGATAAAATAAAAGAAGACTGTCTGAGAAACATTCAAAACATGCCAAGGAGGATCAAAGCTGTCATCGAGGCTAAAGGAGGTCACACAAAATATTAAAAAAAAAATTGTTATTTAAGGTCAAAGAAAAAAATATTTTAAAATTTTGTAAAAGAACGTGTTTATGATCATTTTTATATTAAATTCACATCACTAGACGCTTATATGCAGTTTTATTATTTAGTAAACAGCAAAATTCAAAGTTTTTTAAAGTGATCATAATAATTTGATCACTAATTGTATTTCCTATCCTTTTTAATTTTTCTGATGAGCCCTTTACACATGGTACAGTTGTTGTGGGGGAAAGGATGGGGTCCCTGATTTAATATTTTAAAAGCAAATCTTTGTTAACTCTCCTACATTTGATAAATAAAAAAAGATATAAATCTCGAAGAACCAGGAACTAATATTACACAAAATTGCGGATTAGTTATAGTGTAGTAAAATTAAAAATAGAATAATTAAAATGGGACTTCCGGTAGAAATATTTTTGTTTTATGATTTACATAAAGAAAAAGCAATATGGTAATTGCTACGTTTATGACGTGAAAAAACGTAGATTGAATGGCTCGGACATCTAGAAAGAATGCAAGGTAATAGACTAGTCAAGAATATTACTTGGAGAGTACCTGTGGGAAAAAAATAGAGGAAGACCAAGAAAGAAATGAAGAGATGTAGTGATAGAAGATGTCAGAGAGATGGGAATCAGAGATAGAAGCTGATAGGTAAGAACAGAAAACGATGAAAATTATCCATCCAGCATTGGGCCTAAATGGCCTGTTAACGTAAAACATACATATATATATATATATATATATATATATATATATATATAATATATATATATATATATATATATATATATATCTAGTCCCAAGATTCCTAAGAGGAACATAGGGCTTCCACAAAGTGTCTCCAGCGAACTCTATTTCTGGCTAGTGCTTTGATTTCAAGCCAGGATTTTCCCATTTTTCTTCCTTCGTCCAGTACTGTCCTTCTCCAAGTTCCCTTAGGTCTGCCTACTTTTCGTCGGCCTTGGGGATTCCAATCCAGCGCTGTCCTGGCAATTTCATTTGGCGGTCTACGGAGTGTGTGGCCCTGCCATCTCCATTTTCTTCGCCTTATTTGCTTTATGACATTTTCTTGGTTGCTTTGGTTCCATAAATTTTCATTGGAGATTCGGTTAGGCCAAAATATACGAAGGATTTTTCGTAACGCTCTATTGATGAAAACTTGTAATTGGTGTACTATGGGTGCTGATATCTTCCACGTTTCGCAGCCATACAGTAATACAGCTTTTACATTTGTGTTGAAGATTTTTAATTTCGTTTTAGTTGGGTAAATCCTGGATTTCCATATGTTGTTAAGCATGTTGTAGGCGTTGCAAGCCTTATTTAATCTTTCATGTACGTCACGCTCGTAAAGCATACATACATAAATGGTAATTGCTAACAGATTACCTTTTTAAATAACAATAAAATACATAAATGTTCATATTAAGTGTTATTAAAATTAAACAAATTAGATAGAGCAAAAAAGTTAAGTTGTTTTTCCGCCAACCCTGTAATTTGTCGAACTGGTATTTACGAAAGATTGGCACAAAAAACTGTTGATTTATTGTGTATGAATTATAATAGCAGATATTTACATATATTTTATGCACTAACACTGAAGTTAACTATTTAATAAAAATAAAGCTAATTATCTGCATTTATTTGAGAAGCGTGAGAAGTATTTATTTGCTTCTAGTTGAGAAGCCAAAGAGGAAGTTTGACTAACGTGCTTTTATTTGAGAAGACAAAGTGTTTTAAGGGTAGTTTTAAATGTAAAAATATGACAGGTACAGGAGATACGATACGGAAGGAAGAAGGCTGATCGTAGGTCTTTAATTTAGTGAGAAGGAAAAATATTATAATGATTATTATTGATTTATTGAACGAAGTACTGTAGAGAAAACAATTTTCTATAGTTGTCATCTTTGATTTTCTTCTTGTTAGTATTTCTAAATTTTTTGTAGTGTTTAGTTGTTTACTTGCTTCAATATTGTTCTGAAGCTATTTTCTTGTGGCATTGTAAATTAATTACTAATAAACTGGGAATAAGCCACAATTAAAGATAAAAATACGTTTATTGACGTTTCAATTTCCACTTCGGAAATCGTTCTCAAAATACAAACAGTAAATTAAACAAATTTTGTTTTTTGTTACATAGTGAAAAATTCTTCTAATAATTTAATTTTATCTGACTCATTTATATTGACAATTCAGACATACATTATGCATTTTAAAGTAGACGACTTTAAAATGATATTGCCAATATTGTTGAGTTGCGCTCCTGGGACGACTTTACTTATAAGATAGTTCATTCGATTACATGAAATCAACTTTAACTTGAGAATATCCGTCAGAAAAAATCATAGCATGTAATTCGTCTTTAAAAAGACAAACACATGACATGATGACAGTAAAATTCTCCTGTTAGTGATTCCATAGTAAATTATGAGGGAAAAACAGGAAAAAACCTCATAATTACTATCCCGACATTGTAAGTATTTGTTCGTGAATTTAGTTTACCTTCAACAAACATCAAAATTCTGATTTTATATGTTATTTTATATGTACTAAATTCACGAACAAATACTTACAATGTCGGGATAGTATTATGAGGTTTTTTCCTGGTTTTCCCTCATAATTTACTATGGAATCACTAACAGGAGAATTTTACTGTCATCATGTCATGTGTTTGTCTTTTTAAAGACGAATTACATGCTATGATTTTTTCTGACGGATATTCTCAAGTTAAAGTTGATTTCATGTAATCGAATGAACTATCTTATAAGTAAAGTCGTCCCAGGAGCGCAACTCAACAATATTGGCAATATCATTTTAAAGTCGTCTACTTTAAAATGCATAATGTATGTCTGAATTGTCAATATAAATGAGTCAGATAAAATTAAATTATTAGAAGAATTTTTCACTATGTAACAAAAAACAAAATTTGTTTAATTTACTGTTTGTATTTTGAGAACGATTTCCGAAGTGGAAATTGAAACGTCAATAAACGTATTTTTATCTTTAATTGTGGCTTATTCCCAGTTTATTAGTAATTAATTTACTTGCTTCAATCTTGTGAAATTCCTTGTTTATAAATGAAAATGGATAGTCGTTTTTGTTAAAATCTTTGTTAAAAGTCTGTTTTTTTTATCATTACTGATCATTACTAATGTAAACCTTTAAACAGAGGTTAATGTACGCTAATGTAATTTCCTTCTTATAATAGTAGTACTATTTTTGGATTTATAAGGCATATTTATATTATTACATTTATGGAATACTTTGTCTAATTATTGGATAATCATTTATTAATATCTTTGACAAATTTGACATTAATTCTGTAATATTAATTAGCAGTTCAGTCAAAGGTGTTAAAATAGTATCATCTTTTCAATTTGTTGCTTGTAAACTTAAAAACAGTGCGTATTCTCTAACAGAAAAAAACTATTGTGTTAAATTTTCATGACTACCTTGTTCATTCAAAACCTTAACAATGGCCAATAATGTAGTAACAATGTATTTCGGTAAGACAATTGTTAGTGAAAGAACCATTTACAGATTTTTAGGTGAAAGTAAACATGGAAATATTATTAAGCCAAAAAGACATGAAGGAAAACAAACAATGAAAATTAATGACTTACATAGAAACAAATGTCCTTTACAAAGGAGTAGATATAATATTAAAGGCAATAAGGAATAATAATTTTTCTCACTTAGTTTGAGATAAGTTATCGAAATTACTTAAATAAATCAGTGTTTGCTATGAAAATCAAAGAGAAAGACATATATTGTACGAAAAAGAAAATATTGTTTGTTGGTGAAAATTATACCTTATATTCAAAAGTATGGATAGATAAAAATATTACAAGTTTTCGGCAAGTCTTTCTGTAAGGATATTCAACTGGTTTAAATGCTCTTGCAGGAAATGGTAAAAGATTAATAACCATGCATACTGGTAGAGAACATGGTTTTGTGAAGAATAGTTTATCTGAGTTTGTTTCAAAATCCAATAAAGATTACCACGAAGAAATGAACTCCGACGTTTTTGAGAATTGCTTTTATCAGATATTGAATTTTCTACCAAATAATGCTGTCGTTGTACTCGATCACATCATCTATCACTCAAAATTAGTGATCCAATACCGTATGATCACACTATACTTAAAAAGGAATTATTACGACTTGCAAGGCAACATAAATCCTGCTATAAAAAATATGTTATTGATGAAATGGCAAAAAACAACAGGAATAACGGTATTATGTTTGCCACCTTATTATTGTCAACTAAATCCAATAGAGTTAATACGAGCCCAAGTAAAAGGTGAAGTGGCCAGAAAAACTTTACCTTTAACCACTTTACCTGCTATTTGCAGATTAGTGAAGCTGCCAGTTAAAAATAAGTAAAGTATAGCAGGTTTTTTTTCTTCCTGAAATGCATTTTAATTTCTAGTTGCATTAATTTTTAATAATATTCTTTATTGAACATTAATAACTAGACACAATATAAACATATAAAAGTAGTGAAACTTTGCTTTCGCATATATATATATATATATATATATATATATATATATATATATATATATTATATATATATATATATATATATATATCCGGTTTTTTAGGCATTACGCCTGTCCGGTAGGGATCTATGGAGGAGTATCACCGAGCCGCAAGCCCTTGTCTCTTGCCGTACTGCTCCACCATAGGCCGATCAGATCCCAGCATATCTTAGTCTAAGCCGCAGATTCATCTAGAATTTTAAACTGCTGCGTTAGACTTTTTGTTTTCTGTACACCGAGCTTGGGCTCGATCCCACATCCACTAAACCATTCGACAGTGAAGCGAATGAGAGGCAGCCGCACAGCCCGCTGAGCTATCTGACCGACTATATATATATATATGTGTGTGTGTGTTGTTATGTTATTACTTTTTTTACTTGATTAATTGAGCAAATCAAAAACATAACTTAATTGTTCTCAGGGTAAAAATCTCCTTATATTAACCTATGTTGTGTGAGTCCAAAGATTTCTTAGTTGTCCTTTATCGGGATAGAGAAAAAAGGATAATAATAAAAATGGTATGTTACAAAAAATTGGTATTCTTTATTTTATTTAAAGAAGAATAAACAATTATCAAATTTTGCCGTTATCTTATCAATCAGCATAAATGAATACAATAAAATTTACACAAAAAGAATATTTTAAGTCTTCTTGAAGTCAACACCACTTTAAAGCCAATTTCATTAAATATCTTTAAAACTTTTATATATGTGATTTTTTAATATTTACTTACAAACACACACAGTTACAAAACTTTCAATTTTGAACAGAAAATCACAGACACATGACTTGATTCTCCAACAATTAACACTTTAAATTTAATTCTCCAAACACTCAGCTACTTCTCAATGACACAAGGACCTCTTTCTGTCAACTTGGTGCCGCCAAACTATTTCCTACGTATTCCAGAAGCTGCCCACTTTAGATCCAAGGATATCTTTTCATCGACTTGTAATCTCCTTCCACAATTCTGCGAACCTCCTTTCACAATGCCGGTGTCCAAACTCCCGAACACACTCTTTATCGAGACGCGACCTTTCCTTTCGATGATTAAATGACAACTATCTATTACTGTTTCCCCCATTACTGTTTCCTGAGAAACTTAAATTTTTGCTTTAAAACCGGCTTTCCCTTTGGTTTCTAATACATAATTAATTTCTATAACAAAAGGTTAAATACAATATCCTAATTATAGGAACAAACAATGAAAAGATTATAATGAGTATGGGCTTTCTAATTCTATATAAAAAGATTTTACCTGAGAGTGTTTAAAAATCAGTTGTTGACAGGTAAAACTTTCTGTTAATCAAATATTATCTTAAGTGTGTTTTAGACTATAACATAAAATGATATAAGAAAATGGTATAACAAGAACTTACATGAAATGATTGTCTACAATATTAATATAAGAAGTTTTGTGTATTACATTGTCACATTTTGGTAGCAAAATAGGATATGTGATTCTGCGCATTATATTAAAATGTGTTGTACATGTACTGTTAACCTCAATGTTCTTATTCTTCTTCTTGATATTGTAACGTAACCTTATTTTCTCCAACATTTAACCTAGTTTTTTACCCACGTAAATACCTAGTTAGTTTTACCCTCGTTTTACTTTTGCTTTAACAAAGACATATATATTTATGACGGATAAGAAAATTCTCCTATTATCTGCTGCTTCCATTACATTTCTTTTATTTCAGAAAAGCAAGAAAAAAGGCCAACGAAATATGTGGCCTAGAGCTTGGCTTCAAAAAAGACAGGAAGGCCGTGTTGTTTTAAGTATGTTGTAAACTGAATTAAAAGACAATGATTCTGAAAAATATAGACAATTTTTAAGAATTTGTAAGCCACAATTTAATGAACTTACCAAATAAGATACATAGATATTACCAAATAGGATACAAAATTGTAACTGCGCATGCGTATATACTAATAATTGGTATCAAAATAGGACATGTTCCAATTTCTATAACATTTTTTGTTAACAGATTTTGTTTTCTGTTTTACATTATGACAAAACTTTACCATTATATACCATTTTCTTATATCATTTTATGTTAAAGTCTAAAACAGTCTTTAACCCTTAACTACAGACATACCATTATTAGTACGTAACAACAGAGACCCGGTATTTTTTACCGGTCATTATAAAATTGAGTCAAAATATAAAGTTAATAAAAAAACACAAAAAAAATACATTATGTATTTTTCTGTAGTGTCTAGGTATGGGAGAACTGGTGAAATGAGTTATTTTAGTAATAAAATACAAGATTTGTAAAAAATAATCTAATAAGCGATAATTTTGGTAACATTTTTGGTCCATTGAAACAAACAAACATAATTGCATTGAAAAAAAAATTTTGATTTTTTTTAAACAAATAAACCTAATATATAATCAAAGGAAACAAAATAGGATTAACGAAAATCTACCGGGTGGTGAATCGTCAAACAGGCCATAGGAAACTCAATGGGAAATTTTAAATTGTTGAATTGCTGCTTCCCTAATTATTTTAGATCAAAAGTTATAAAAAACTATTTGTAGAGGACTAAATTTTAAATTAAAACAAATGTTAAAACCGTTCTACGAATCACATGTACCTACTTCAAAATTTTGCAAAAATATAATAGATTTTTCAGACCACCCCTAAAAGTTAGACCACACGTAAATCAAGAATATATTATAACGTGTGTGTTTTATCATATTGATTTCAGATGTTTGACAATTTGAATTGTCATTTTTTTTATTTTATGATTAAATTATAAACATGAATTTTACTAAATACTACTACTACTGAACAATATTCCTTTGTGAACAATAAATTATATTGTTTACAAATCGATCAATATAATAAAATGTACTCAGTTGACGAAAAATCCCATAATTTTTTATTCAGGCAATAACGCGAACCTTTTCCTGCTACCGGATCTTTATTTAACGTAAGATATTCTAATACACTAAAATTTAATTCCATGTTAAGTTAAGTTATACATCAATTCAATGAATTCCAATATACTGTTACTGTGATCTTTATTCTTAATAATAATCTATATATATATATATATATATATATATATATATATATATATATATATATTATATATATATATATATATATATATATAGGAAAGTCGTGTTAGTTACACCACTTATAACTCAAGAACGGCAGAACAGATTTGGCTGAAAATTGGTAGGGAGGTGGTAGCTTAGAGCCAGGAGATGGACATAGGATACTTTTTATCCCATTCGACAGCGTTCCCGTTTGACTTGACATGAAACGTCAGTCACTATAAAACGTGCTATAACAAAAAAGAATCAGACTTGGAATAACAAAACGCAAATGACAGCTATGTAATTGACGTAAAATGACAGCTATGTAATGACGTATGGATGACAATTTGATATTTGTAAGAAATCAATATTAAAACTATTTCTATTAAATAACTAAGTTAACAAGTGGATTGAAGTGAAGTGAAGTTTAATTAATAATGCCGCGACCAAGACGATCGAATCTTTCCCGACAAAGCCGTAATGCAAGAAGAATACAAAATACTGCAAATGAAAGGACTGAAGAAGAACAAGAAATTGCACGTGAATAGCGCCGCGATAGTATGGCTCGACTTCGTGCTTCTCAATTACGAGAGCAAAGTGAAGCAGCCCGTGAAACAGCTCGGATGGCAATGCAGAATCGTCGAGCGAAAAACAGAAGGCAACAAATAGATAATTTGCGACGCAGAACAAGATATTTAGCTGGTTTGAATCGAGCAGCGTTTCGATACGATTGCAGCAATGATTACAGCTTGCATCCTAGCGTTTGCATTGGGCAAATGGACGTTGTTTGCGAGTATTGTGGTGCATTAAAGTTTTCCAGAGAAACGCCTGGATTATGCTGCCTTAATGGTAAAGTGAAATTGCCAGTGTTGACTCCGCCACATGAGCCATTGTATTCATTGCTTTGTGGCGAAACACAAGAATCACGCCACTTTCTTGCAAATACTCAAAAACACAATAGTTGTTTCCAAATGACGTCATTTGGGGCAGACATTATCCAAGAAGGAGGATTTAATCCGACATTTAAGGTATTTATTTTTGTACTTACATAGAATGTAGTTAAAGAATAACTATTGGTATGTATTATATTTGCTAATACTGAACTCTACTCTCCCACAGAAAAAGTGTTTATAGCCCAGTTAATACTGTCTGGTTTTTATTTTGTAGATACAAGGACATATTCACCATCGAATTGGATCATTACTACCTTTCGAAGATACACAGAATAAATTTTTACAAATATATTTCATGGGCAACATGGAAAAACAACTTGATCGACGCCTAGGGATCAATGCAGGAATGAAGCGAGCAATTATTCAAGACTTGCAGTGTCTGCTTCATGAACATCATGTGTTGGTCAGGTTGTTTAAGAGTGCTTTAGAGCGCATGCCAAATGATGACTATAAAGTTGTCATCAAAGCAGATAAACGACCATCTGGAACACACGAACGCACATTTAATCTCCAACAGTAGACAAAGTTGCCATCCTGACTGTTGGTGAACAATTGGAAAAACGCGATATTGTGCTTTTTTGTCGCGATAGTGGGCAACTGCAACAAATATCTGAAACTCATCGATCATATGACGCATTGCAATACTCACTGATGTTTTGGCAAGGAGAAGATGGATATTATTTTAATATTAAAATGATAAATCCATTGAATGGTAAAGTATCAGTATCTTAATAATGGTTAATGTCTGTATTATTTGTATTTGAAGTGGTTAATTATCAAATTTTTAATTTCAGGTGAAGAAACTACAAAGAAAGTTAGCTCAATGAATTATTATGCATATCGTTTGATGATTCGTCAAAATTCTGACAACTATTTGCTGCGGTTTCGTCGATTGTTTCAGCAGTATTGCGTTGACATGTATGTAAAAATAGAAACGAAACATTTAACATTTATTAGGTTGAACCAAGCCAAACTGCGTTCTGAGGAGTACATCCATTTACGTGATGCAGTTAGTACTGAAAGAAATGCAACTAATATTGGTCGATTAACTATTCTGTCGGCGACGTACATTGGTAGCCCACGTCATATGCATGAATATGCACAAGATGCAATAACATATGTTCGTCATTACGGCCGGCCAGATCTCTTTATTACTTTTACCTGTAATCCAAAATGGATAGAAATTACTCAATTGCTGCTTCCCGGACAAACATCAAATGATAGACACGACATCACAGCACGTATATTCAGGCAATAAATTCGGTCCCTGATGAACTTTATTGTTAAACAACGCGTCTTTGGAGATACTCGATGCTGGATGTATTCAATCGAATGGCAAAAGCGAGGCATGCCACATTCTTATTTGGTTAGTGGAAAGAATTCAGCCTGACCAAATAGATATCATATGTGCCGAGATTCCTGATTATGAAGTCGATCCAGACCTACATGATGTTGTTACTACTAATATGATTCATGGACCGTGTGGTGCCATCAATCCCCAATCACCTTGCATGGTCGATGGAAAGTGCTCTAAACGATATCCACGGAAATTAATGGCGGAGACTGTCACTGGCAACGATGGGTATCCGCTGTATCGGCGTCGATCACCAGATGACAACGATCGAACTGTCACAACGAAAGTGAAAAGAATGGATTTCGTTGTCGACAACAGTTGGATTGTTCCATATTCGCCACTTATTTCTAAAACGTTCAAAATACATTGCAACGTTGAATACTGAAATTCAGTTAAGTCCATAAAATATATTTGCAAATATGTCACGAAAGGCAGTGATATGGCGGTTTTTGGATTGCAATCCTCAAATACCAACGATGAAATTTCACGCTATCAAGTTGGTCGTTATGTGAACTGTAATGAAGCGATTTAGCGTATATTCTCATTTCCAATTCACGAACGTCATCCTACTATTATACATTTGGCGGTGCATCTAGAGAATGGTCAACGAGTATATTTCACGGCTTCGAATGCTACGCAACGTGCTGAAGCACCTCCAGCAACTACATTGACCAGTTTTTTTGCAATCTGCCAAAGCGATCAGTTTGCACGAACTTTGCTTTACTCGGAGATGCCACGTTATTATACTTGGAATGCCTCATCCAAGAATTTTCAAAGACGGAAGCAAGGTGATGCGGTTCCTGGGTATCCAGATGTGCGTTCTACTGATGCTCTTGGTCGTATGTATACAGTTCATCCAAAGAATGATGAATGTTTCCATTTGCGGTTGTTGCTGGTAAATGTACGTGGGCCAACTTCATTTGAGACACTACGAACTGTCAATGGTGTAATATTCCCAACATATCGTGCTGCATGTGAAGAATTGAACTTATTAGAAAACGATACCCATTGGGATACGACAATCGCTGAAGCCATTATCTCTGCGTCTCCAGGTCAGATACGCACATTATTCGCTATCATAATTTCGACATGTTTTCCATCAAACCCATGTAAGCTGTGGCACAAATACAAGGATAGTATGTCAGAAGATATTTTACATCAAAGTCGTGTCAGTTCCAGAAATCACGATATTGAGATGAATGAGGAGATACATAATCGTGCTTTACTCTTGATCGAAGATATGTGTTACCTCATGTGCGGTAATTTATTAATCAGATTAGGAATGCCAGCGCCAAATCGTGAAATGAATGACGCATTTAATCGAGAATTGGAACGGGAACGTGAATATGATCACCAGGAATTAGATTTAGTAGTTCAAAGGAATGTACCCTGTTGAATTACCAACAAAAGGAAGTTTATGATACTTTAATGAAGGCAATCGCTGATGAAAATGGTGGTTTATATTTCCTAGATGCCCCTGGTGGAACTGGCAAGACATTCCTTATGCGATTAGTTTAGCAACTGTTCGGGCGAGATCCAACATAGCGGTTGCAGTTACTTCTTCTGGAATAGCAGCCACATTGTTAGAAGGATGCCGTACGGCTCATTCAGCATTCAAATTACCGTTAAATCTTCAAACTATTGAAGAACCAACGTGTAACATTGCAAAACACTCAGCAATGGCCAAAGTTTTAGCGGCATCGAAAATCATCATCTGAGACGAATGCACAATGGCGCATAAACGTGCATTAGAAGCACTTAACCGAACATTAAAAGATTTACGCAATGACTCGAGATGTTTTGGGGGAGCAATAATTTTACTGTCTGGCGATTTCCGCCAAATACTGCCAGTAATTCCAAGATATACAGCTGCCGATGAAATAAACGCTTGCCTCAAATCGTCAAATCTATGGCGCTATGTGAAGAAACTGCAGCTGACAATAAACATGAGAGTTACATTGCTTAATTATACATCTACTGAAGATTTCTCGGAGCAATTGCTGACTATCGGTAATGGTCAAGTACCTGTCGATGAATCGAGCGGATTAATATCATTTCCAAATAATTTCTGTAATTTTGTCTCATTAAAAGACGAACTTATCAACAATGTATTTCCAAATATTATTTCTAACTACAAAAATAATGAATGGGTGAGTGAGCGAGCAATTTTAGCGGCTAAGAATAAAGATGTAGATGGCCTGAACTACATAATTCAAAATAAGATCATTGGAACAATGCATTCATTCAAATCTATTGACTGCGTCACAAATGAAGATGAAGCCACCAACTATCCAATTGAATTTTTAAACTCTTTGGACGTGCGTGACTTACCACCGCACAATTTATGCCTAAAGGTTGGCTCCGTAGTAATCATGCTTCGAAACATAAACCAACCAAAACTGTGCAACGGTACGTGTTTGGTGGTTAGTAAATTAATGAACAATGTAATTTACGCTACGATAATGATAGGAAAATTCAAAGGTGAGGAAGTTCTCATTCCGAGGATCCGATGATCCCAACCGATATGCCGTTTGAATTTAAAAGACTTCAATTTCCGATACGTCTTGCATTTGCCATGACCATCAACAAATCACAAGGCCAATCCTTAAAAGTTTGTGGTTTAAATCTAGAACATTCATGTTTTTCCCATGGTCAATTATACGTGGCATGTTCACGGGTCGGAAGACCATCTGCGTTGTTTGTTTTTGCGCCTGATAATAAAACAAAAAATGTCGTGTATCACAAGGTACTTAAGTGAAGAGCAACCTATGTACTAAAATACAGAAATAATAGTGAATGATTAATGTAGTTATTTAATTTTTTTTTGTATTTTTTCCAAAAAAAAAACACAATCTGCTTATTTATTGCCATTAAGGCGGAACAAAGTTCGCCGGGTCAGCTAGTATTTAAATAAAAATAAAACTGTAAAATATATGATTTCGTTGAATTCATAATAATAATAATAATAAAATGTACCTATAACTTCTTACGTGCTTACGAGCACACACTCTTTTTTTGAAAACAATTAAATACATAACGAAACAGAAAAAATTGTAATAAAACAAATAATACAAATTCCAAAATAATACAAAATGAATAATGAACATAAATAATACAAAATAATGCAAAACTTAGTGTTCAATCACAAATTAACCCCTTAATTTGTAATCTCACATTATTCTTAACTTTTTAATCTTTTATAGTTTCACCGTGTATAAGTTTGCATTATATATATATATATATATATATATATATATATATATATATATATATATATTGCAAAACCATATCGTATGATAACTTAATAATTAGTTCATTTACCTACAACTAAATAAATTGCCGAATAATAATATTTTCTAATTGAACTTCCTAAGTGTCGCAATTAAGGCGTAGATTAAATTGTATTATAAGCAAAAGTTAGGTGGTGTGATATGAACGAAGCAATGATCTAAGGTGCTTATGTATCTATTATGTGTGAGATTATAAATTGGGGGATTTGAGTTCAAATGAATACAGTCAATATTGAGTAGTTACCGAACGAACACCATATTGTGTAATTACGAGTTGCTGTCAATAAATCATCACTTTTACTTCACAACTTCAACATTTATTAACCCTATCATCATCGATCGACGAGAAGCGGACAAAGGAGCATTTACGAACCGAAACGAACTTCACTACTAAGTTCGATATTTTCCACTTAGTATAACTAAATAATGTTCAGGTATGTAACATATGTTCAAATTGCTTGCCATCTTGTGCAATACAACAAGCGATTCTATCTTCGAATGATTTACTTACATTATTTAACATAGCAGGAGTTATTGAAGCAAACACGTTTGTAATTCTTAAATTCATGTCATCTCTAGTAAGAGGAGGTGTAGCATATACAATATTTTTAATATAACCCCACTTAAAAAAATCCATTTTGGTTAGTCCTGGTGATCTAGGGAGCCAATTATATGAACCACCTCTACCTATCCATCTGTTTGTAAATTTTCTGTGAAGGTAGTTCCTAACATTACGTGAGAAATGAGAAGGAGTTCCGTCCAACTGGAGCCACATTTTTGTTCGCAGACTAAGTGGAAGGTTCTCAATCAGTGTCCAAAAATCTTGTTTTAAAAAATTTATGAAATTTGTCCCATTGAGATGTCCGTCAAAAAATACGGGCCGATAACGTACTCGCCCATAATGCCGCCCCAAATATTAACACTCCATCGGTGTTGACGATCAACAGTACGAAATAAATTTTTATTTTCTGTGTCATAATAATGAAAATTATGTCTATTTACTAGACCATTAGAAAAGTCGATTCGTCTGTAAATAATACATTTCTAAAACAATCAGGATCTTTTCCAACTTTATCTAAAGTCCATTAGCAAAAATTTAAACGGTTACCATAATCTTGTTCTGTCAAGTGCTGGTGAAATTGAATGTGATACGGATGAAAGTGTTTCGTCTTAAGTATTTTACATACACTAGTTTGACTAATTTCTAATTCACCCGAAATTTTTCTTGTACTAATATTTGGATTTTCCGTAACAGAAAGCAGGACATTAAGTTCGTTAACGCTGTCACCAATAAGTGGTTTATTTTTATTTACCTTTTCGTATGCAACATTACCAGCAGCACGGAATCTATTAAGCAATCTCTCAAAAACTTCCTTGTGTGGGTGTCTTCTATCAGGATACTTTTGAGCATAAACTTTAGAAGTTAATAGACAATTTTTCAAACATTCTCCAATGCAAAGTACCATAAGATAGCGTAATTCTTCATTTTTAGGAACAATGAAAGTTAAATATTACACACGGATGTTTATATTTTGACAATTACCAGATCATAAAATAAGCCTCATATTAGATTTTGAATAATCCAAAATTGAAGTTTTTAACACCGTGAAAATAAATGTTTAATAATTAATAATGGAATAAATTTAACCATTACCCAACTATTTCGTTGCAAGAGAAAATTTGTTATAATTACTTAAATAAGTCGAGAATGAGTCTTCTTTAAAACAATTTTTTGGCTTATAATGTAGTAAATTGTGGTTTATTTTGTATTATTTGTTTTATTAAAATTCTTTCTGATTCAAAGTGAAAAAGACAGCAAATATTTGATTTCACGCAAACAGCGCTTTGTATCTGTTGATACGTATTTCGACCTAATAGGTATCATCAGAACAGTTATTCAAAGGTGTTCTCAACGTGAAAGATCAATATTTTCTGTCTTTTAAGAAGCAACACTAAAATGGCTTCAATACGAACACAATAGCGACATCTGACAATAAAACCGTAAAGTAGTTTCGAAACACAATTCAGATTTCCGCTTTTATCTGTGCTTTCCAAAAATTGCAAAGCAAAACAGACATTGATAAAGGTGTTAAAAGAGACGTGGGGAGAATATTATTATATATATATATATATTATATATATATATTTATATATATATATATATATATATATATTATATATATATATATATATTATAATATATTTATGACCAAACATAAAAACACTTTATTTAAAGAATAATGTACTTTTGTTATGCCTCTCGGCCACGTTGTTAGAATCGTGCTCTGAAAAATGTATCATATTTTTACCAAATTTTGGAATACATTTAATTGATAGAACAATTTTAATATTTGTTTTTAATACATATTTCAGTCCTCTACAAATAGTTTCTTATGACTTTTGATGTAAAATAATTAGGGAAGCAGGAATTCAACAATTTAGAATTTCTCATTGCATTTCCTATGGCCCGTTTGACGATTCACCACCCTGTATACATATATATATATATATATATATATATATATATATATATATATATATTATATATATATATCCTTTTTGTAAAGGATTTTTTAAATAAAAGTTTTTATGATTCAGGGTATACAGCTACAGGAATTTCATTTTCCTTGTGGATTTTATTGACTTAACAACAGTTGGATTGTTGTTTAACAATTTTCCCAAAAATACACGCGGAAATTGTTCAAACTGGCTATGTAAAAAAGATGGAAAGCAGAGTGCCACAAAAATGCAGTCATAAAATGCTAAAACTCACAGTAGTACTTACTTCGATAGTATTTAAAATAAAATGTATAAATTACCTTAAACCTTAATTCGCCTACGGGCGCTTTTCCGTATGGAATACATAAAAACGAATGAAACTTTTCTCCATTCAGGTCAGTTTTAGTACCCCCAGAAATTTTTCCTTCCGCTAGTTGCACCACAGGAGTCATGTTTTAGATCTACTTTAACAATAAATCCTAGAATAGATCACTAGTCATGTAAATTTCTTCGAGAAGCTACTAATTGTCACACGCAGTTCTAATATTGAATTCTTATTTGACAGAAACGTTAATCTTCCATTAAAATTATAAATGGTTAAGTGAAGGACGATATTAATATGTACATAAATTACAATAAGCAATATTTACATATAAAAATAATTATGAGGGTAATTATAAGTACTAAATTTTTTTTATTTTGAAAATAAACACATTGTAGGATCAAGGTTTTACAAGGAATTTATAATTTATTTACAATTTAAGTTGTCGAACAAAATATATTTAGATAATCGTATATGGAGCATAATTTAAGGAAAATTTTCTTTGAAAGTTATGATTATGATTGTTTCAGTGGCGGCTTTTGGGGTAGGTAGGATAGGCCGGGCCTACCCAATATTTTTAAGAGCTTTAAAATTGAAAAACATATTATTCAAAAATTATGTTAACGCATGTAAATAACTTTTAAATGTACTAAATCATTCAATACATTAGCGTCCGTTAAAGGCATTTTAAATATTATTAATAGGCCCGATCGGAATTGGCCGACCCAGCTCACATAATATCCCCGTACAAAAAGCGTTTGAAGTTAAGCAGCTTGCCGGACAACGATTTATATTGTCGTGTTTATGCTTGTGGTTTAGGCACCAGACGATCGGGCCTACGCCGACCATCGTTGTCTTTTGTAACTTAATTATCGAATTGTAATATGTAACGGCTAGCTCACCCATTGCACATTGAAACCCCTCAGGGGTGATGTTCGGCATAAACTAACTTAATTTGAAAAATCGGGAATTATTAATAAAATAATTTCTTTAACACATATCTTTATTTATTTATATTTTAATAAATCAAAATGTAATAACAATTAAATTGAGGTTCTAACAACAGGGAATTAAGCATCTATATACAAAATCTCAAGAAATAAAGAAACTTAGCTCTACTCTATGAGAAATCCTCCTGCTGTTTTCTTCTCAACTCGGACCATACAATGTCTGCAAAAACCATGCCGCTAAGCCGAAACCATGTGGATCCCTCTCCAATCCAAAGCCATGCGGATTTTCAAAATCGAGATGGATTTCTTATTCCAAAAAAAAAAAACAATTCCATTTTCGTATTCTTCGACCAAAAAATCCATGTCAACGTAAATTTTCTTATATCATAATTAAGGTGGATTTTCTTGAATAAAAATCAAGTGGATTCTCTTGAATAAAAACCAAGGTGGCCAGACCGTTGGAAGTTTCTGACCACGAGGACTTATTTTTTTAATAATACCTTCTCGTTTGCTGGTTTATTTTAAAAATAAATTAAGTCGGGTCGGATTGATAGAAGTAAATTATTTAGGAGTGGGGTTTCTGTTTCTTGTACGATAAAGTAAGCGAAGGTAGGACTACGAGGGGACTTAAGAAATTAATCAGCGGATTTATTTGTAATAGGAAAATATTGAAATAAAATATAGGAATACAAACAAAGGAAAAAGAACTTATTATCAATGAAAATCAAATAGTATGAGCAGAAAATAGTGGAAAGTACTTTGAAATTAATAAGAACAAAAATGTAACGTTTTAAACGTTACAAATATAAATTTTCTTTTAAATTACGATAAAAAAATATGTAACATAATCTATAATTTTAACATATTTTTAAACAACAACACAATTGCAAACAGGTGCACGGTTGCCCAAATAAATTTTAAAAAATTCGTTAAAATTCGAAAAAAAAAAACAATCACATTTGCATGATTTGTATATCTCCTGATTGTATGCAACTTATATATGGCAACACTGTCGCCGAGCATTAGTTCAATTTTCACTGTTATCATCTTTTATTATTAGTTGCACTAGTTGTTTGGCCAATCGAGGTTGATTTTTTTAAATTTTTTTAAATTCTGCAATTTTTGATTTATATAAAACAAGAATGGGTAAATATTTGTTTCTTTGGAGATTAATTGCAGTTAATTATTAAAAACTTTGATAGATTAGCGGATAGATTTGGCAATCGTCAAATCAGCAGTTGCCAGATGTTTGCAATTAATCTCGTAAAAGACAAATAATATTTACTCGTAATTGCTTCATATAAATTAAAAATTGCAAAATGCATAAAATAGTATATTTAAAATCTACTTTTTAAATCTGTATATTTGAAGCATACAACATAAGCATTAACAAACCATGCCAACACGGTCTGTGACACGGCCAAACTACAGAATAATAAACAATCAGAATGCCCACTTCCAGATGCCGCCTTTGAAGTTTTTGAGCACGCGCGCCATGTTTTAGAAGGAAACAATAACACAGACATATGATTTGTGAGATTATGTAATTATTTATATTTATGTTTAATTATATTATATTTATGTTATTATATTTTAATAATGTTAAAATAATTGCATAGTATGTCTACGATTGCCATAAATCAATTAAACCGCTTTAATTTTTCTATGCACACCACATAAGTTTTCATTAAACAAAACTGGTTCCCTCTAAAACATGGCGGAACGTCTGCGCGAAGGAGATGCGCGTACTTAATTTTCCATGGAGAGTGGACATTCTGATTGTTTATTATTCTGTGGGCAAACCCACGGTTCCTAGACTTACTCCGGTTGCCTCTTCCGACTGGGGTGGGGATGCTTGAGTTACGTCACAGGAATACACAAGAATACAGAACTCTTATTGGCGATTGAAACTGAATGTAGAGGGCAGCAGGTCGATTGCAGTGTCATGGCCGATATAAATGGTATAAACAAAAACAAACATAACATTCGAATATTTACCATTGCTTTTCCATTTCCATGTTTAGTTTGGTTTAAGACGAGTTATTTGTATCATTTAATAATGGAAATTAACCTTAATGATATCTTTGAGTATTGTGGTGAAGCAAAGAGTCCATTGGTTGAAGGGGAAGCAGTTTTCAAGTGATGAATTCCTAAATTTTAACTTTAATGTTTGGAACTGGCTTGTGTATTGATGATGAATCCTATTTTGTGTATACCTGGGAACCCAGAATATAATATTCTGTGTAATGTTTGCCTTAACGTATATATGCATTATTATATCTTATGTTTTTAATATGTTAATTTTTATTTTATACTATTTTTTGACATATGTAAGTACTTTATTGTATATTAACATAAATAAATAACTTTAACTTGGCTTTATTGTAAAATAGTTCATTTGATTACATGAAATTAACCTTAACTTGAGATCACCTCTCAGAAAATATAGCACATGATTTGTCTTTAAAAAATTGCATAATAAATTATTTTTTTATATAATAATTGCATAATAAATTAGTTTTTCAGTTTATTCTAGATTGGATTTAAAATACTTTAACGTAGTCATAATGCTGAAATTTACTAAAAATAATTAATAATTATATTCAAATCAACAGCTGTCTGGTTTGTTTATACCACTTTTATGCCTGGTATTGCGGTATTATAAAACATTTTACTTGCTAAGTAAAATTTAGTTTGAAAGTAAAATAATTTACTCTGCAGATTTGCGTATTTTAAACACATAGTAAATTAATTCTGGAAGTAAATCTGCAAACTAAACTATTCCTTAGTTTTCTACCAAGTAAATTTTATTTAACAAGTAAATATGACAGTTTCAATGTCTTTTCGGCTGGTGTGAAAATATTTAGATTTAATAATATTTTGAAATGTCTTCAGTATCATCAGTGTCAGATGTTAATTCTCCAACTGTATCTAGTGTTGATAGTGACTGGTATTTTTCAATAAATATACAGATGGATTGTGATGCAAATTTAAATGTAATCAATGTAGTTGCTAGATGGCCTGGTTACTCCCACAATAGTCATGTATTTGATAATTCTCTGATAAGAGCTCAGTTTGAAAACAATGAGTTTTGTGAAACATATTTACTGGGTGATAGTGGTTATCTATGCCGAAAATATATTTTAACTCCCTTACATGATCCACAAACGCCAGCTGAAAGGAAATACAATTATACACATATCCACACACAGAATACAATTGAAAGAATGTTTGGTGTCTTAAAGAGAAGGTTTCCTTGTTTGTCTACGGGACCAATGGAATAGAAACACCACTAAATTGATAGAAATAAAATCTTCCGTCCTTCCATGATACTTCAGGCCTTCAAAGCGACAACATCAAATCCCAATAAGAAGTCTCAGATTAGGACACACCTCTACAACACATGAAGACTTGTTGAAGAGAGAAAAGTGTGTTATGTTTGTGAATATAAAGTGATAATGAAGCACATACAGTTGCAAGACTATATCACCTCATTCCAAAATGTAAAGAGTGTCTAGTCAGTGTAAATAGAGCTATTCCAATTATAGTGGCAATTTGTGTATTGCATAATATATGTAGAAGGAGGAATGATGTGCTGACTGATAGTGAAGATGGCAGTAATCACGCGGAGTCAGAAGATAAAAATTTAAACAAGGTCACTAGAAATCAAGATAATTTTGCTGTAAGAAATGCTGTCATTCGTACTGCATTTATTAATTAAATAAAATGTTTATTTTAAAATTATTTACGGTTCAATAAAACATAATATAAGAATTATGAGTGTTTTAATTATTGTATATGTATTTTTAATTTAACAAAAAAAGTGTTGACAATTCAAATAGTCACAGAAATAAAATTAACTTAATTGTGTCAACTTTTTCTTATTAAACTCTGGTAATAAATCTATGAAACAAACTAAATATAACACCAGTAACTTAATGAATATGATATTTATGATACTATAATGAACATGTATTTTTATTACAGAATTTTTCTACAATAAATACATACTTATAAGAAAGTGTTTATACCCACTTTTAACAGATAACTTTGTGAAAAATAGGCAAAATGTTACGGGATCTATTAGTATTTCATTTATCTATAATATTCTCAAGCGATACATTGTCATTTCAAGGAAGTCATGAAAATAAGATCATATCAGCAAGTAGATACATAATCCTTTCATTTTACGGTATTTGAAAAACAAAGTATGTACATATATTTCAGTTTCATTGTTCAGTTTTTTGTGTTTATTATTATTCTTGAGTAAAGTGTTTGATTTTAAGACGGCAAAATGGAATTTGTGTTGTAAAAATATTAGATGAAATAAGCATTCCTTAACTTTTCCAGAGGACACAGCAAGGTTTGTAAATTATTATTTCCTCTTAAATATTGTTTGGGTACCAGTATATTATGATGTCATTTATATGATACTTCTACAATAATAAGATAACCAATTTTTATTTTAATAACTAATTTACAATAATATAAAATTAACCAAACGGTATTAAATTTCTAAATTCTCGAACTCAACCCCATATTGATGTTTCAGTTGTAGAATCTTTTCTTTAACTGCCAACTCTTTTGTGTCTGTTTCTCTTTTCTCTGTTTCTGTTTTTCTAATTTTAAAACGTCTCTACTTAACTCTTCCTTTTCTTTTCTAATTTTAAGAATACTTAATTTTATTTTTTCCTTCTCTGAATCTTCTTCACACTTATTATTCTTTTTGTGATGTGGGACTTAAAGGCAAACTAAATGCACGACCAAATACTTACCATGTCGAGATAGCATTATGGGGTTTTTTCCTGGTTTTTCCCTCATAATTTACTATGGAATCACTAACAGGAGAATTTTACTGTCATCATGGCATGTGTTTGTCTTTTTAAAGATGAATTACATGCTATGATTTTTTTCTGACAGATATTCTCAAGTTAATGTTGATTTCATGTAATGGAATGAACTATCTTATAAGTAAAGTCGTTCCAAGAGCACAACTCAACAATATTGGCAATATCATTTTAAAGTCGTCTACTTTAAAATGCATAATGTATGTCTGAATTGTCAATATAAATGAGTCAGATAAAATTAAATTATTAGAAGAATTTTTCACTAAGTAACAAAAAAACAAAATTTGTTTTTAGTGTTTGTATTTTGAGAACAATTTCTGAAGTGGAAATTGAAATGTTAATAAACATATTTTAACCTTTAATTGGGGCTTATTCCCAGTTAAATAGTAATTAATTTAAAATGCCACAAGAAAATAGCTTCAGAACAACATTAATTACATATGTTTTACCTTTCTGTTACTGCTTGGCATTTTGCAGGGGTGACAAGAAATTTAACATATCTTGGCAACAGATGTTCTACCATCGCATCAGTTACTTCTGTCAATACTTTACTAAAAGTGGACCTTTCCATGGTAAAAAAAAATAAAATATAGTATATAATAAAATAAAAAGTAAATAAAATATAACATATTGGAATATATTCACTCAATTCTTAATATAAACAACATATCTTGGTTTCATGTGCTAAAGCATTTGATCTTTGCACTTGTCTTAGATGGGGCTGGAGACTTTCGAACCAAATGCAAAGACAATTCCCTCGATAACTTAAATATCTTTTAAAATACGGCTTCCACTAATTCCACTGGATTTACCAAATCTCGCAAAAGTCTTCTCTGAATGTTTTCTTCATCCCTATCAATAAAATAATTTTGTTTACAAAACATAACCTAAATAAATAATATACTATCAAAGAATATAGACGCTTATAAGCGTCTATATTCTTTGATACTATAATTAAAAATATCTTTAACAAACCTTCGAATAGCATCATCTAATTCTTCTAATAACTCATCGTTTAGAATCCGGCCAAAATTCTGGACTAAATAATTCATTTTATATTTTTATTAACTACACGTTATTCCCATCTACAAATAGTATGAGATTAAATCATCTCTTTAAATTGAACCTGTTATCAGAGAATATAATATATTATGTTAGCAAGATAACGTAAAACGTTACCACATAACGTTTTTTTTTTACAAACGTTATCTGTGATACATGATCATGATACATGATACATCACATCATTTATTTTATTTATAAAACATTTTTGTTTTGATACATCCATCCAATCACAGGGCTGATTTTTAAGATTCAAATTACGTCACAGGAATACAGTTCAGCTTAATGTTCATTGGTTAGGCGGAAGAGGCAACCGGAGTAAGTCTAGGAACCGTCAAAGACCATTTACAGAGTAGATGGTCTTTGGGAACCGTGGGGCAAACAGAAATATTTTTGACATTTGCGGCTATCTTCAGCTTGTACTTTCCGTAAACTCAACCGGTTTTTCGAACCCCCGCCCATTGTAACGTCAGAGCTTATGTAGGCCCAGAGATATGTAAGTGTTTGTCTATGCTGTGCCCTGCCCATCGAGCAAGAAGATAAAAGAGGGAATGTAAAGGTAGTGGGGACAAAAATATTGTTAGACAGGAAGTGCTATCTTGAGAGGCCACTTTAAACAAGGAAAGACAGTCTCTTTCCTTGTTTAAGAAGTCAAATTTAGTTAGGTTATGTTATTGTTTGTCCCAACTGTCACATGAAATTTTATTTATATCGAAATATTTTACCAATTGTGTCACTTTTTAGACTATTATAGTTAATATTTAATTAAAACTTTCTCGTCTGAAAAATATTTTATAGCTATTGTTAATAAGTGTTGAAAAATTTAAATTTAGCGCCTTTGCATTTCCGGATATGTCCGCCATCAGAGGCCACTTTTTTGGTCTCCTTTTCATAACGATTAGATTCCCTCTTTTATCTTTTTGCTCGATGGCCCTGCTACAGAATAATAAACAATCAGAATGCCCACTTTGAGATGCCGCCTTTGAAGTTTTTCATCACGCGCGCCATGTTTTAGAAGAAAACACATAACACAGACATATGATTTGTGAGGTAATGTAATTGTTTATATTTATGTTATTATATTTAACAATGTTAATATAATTGTATAGTATCTATTCTATGATTGCCGTAAGTCAATTAAACCGGGTTAATTTTTCTATGCACACCACATAAACAACACTATTTCCATCGCGTAACGTCTGCGCGAAGGAACTGCGCGTACTTAAGCTGGATTTATAGTTTGACGGACTGTAGACGCAGACGCACTGGAAAAAGATCAACATAGACTTTTGTGTACTCCTATTTATAAATGAACGTAAACGCAAGACGGGACGTAAGCGAAACGCACTGTAACGGAAGAGTTGGTCAACTTTCAACTTTTACAGTGCGTTTCTTACGTCTGACCAATCAAAAGAAAGAATGGGTTATGTTCATTGCACCAATATTGAAATATGCCAAAAATTGATCTGGATCTTCTTTCTTCATCTTTAAAAAATAATTATAAGCATTCTCTATTTTTCTATTACGGTTTATTGGTCTTGTTTTATAACGTCTTGGTCGCATTATTATTGTCCTTCTAGTTTTTTGCAATGCTACTGCACCCAGCACAGCAGCAATCCTACAGCGCCAAGGAGCATACCTTCGTATATTTCACAATCCATTCTAACACGCA
Organism: Diabrotica balteata; assembly: GCA_918026665.1. Classification (NCBI taxonomy): domain Eukaryota; kingdom Metazoa; phylum Arthropoda; class Insecta; order Coleoptera; family Chrysomelidae; genus Diabrotica; species Diabrotica balteata. The sequence goes on from OU898284.1 coordinate 49,815,179, forward strand.
AAAAGGAAGAAAAAATATTATAATAAACAATAGTATAAACACACACCCTTTGTTTATTATGAATTCTGATTCCTATAATTGTATAATTTATAGGTTATATTGAATGTTGTGGGTCACCAATTCTTGTCTTTACTCATGCGCAAAAAATCCACTACGTCCATTTATAAATTGAAAAAATATTTACAGTCCGTTTCTTACGTCTCCAGTGCGTCTACGTCTACAGTACGTCAAACTATAAATCCAGCTTAAATTTTCCATGGAGAGTGGGCATTCTGATTGTTTATTATTCTGTGGCCCTGCGCTGGCGTGCCGGAAACAGTAGAGCGAGTGTCAATGTCAAACTGTCAATGTCAATGGTGTTGGCGTTGTTGTGAGAACAGGAACAGACTACGTCCATTTTTCGTTTGGTTTTAATGTTTGTAGATGCTGTTGTTGGTTGCTGTATTAAAGTAGCAACAAAAAATATAGACGCATATACCATAGATAAGAAGATTAGGGCATATACGTCTATACTCTTTGGTGAAAATGTTCTATCTGCAGGCATATTCTCTATAAAAGATGAATCTATAATCCAACAAATGAATTTATATTTGACCACAAGTAAATGTATCGTCGACAACTAAGGACTGTAAGTAATATAATTAGTTCATAACTACCATTAATCATATTCTTAGTTCCTTGTATTTGGTTTTAAGTATACAGGGTGGTGAATCGGCAAACGGTCCATAGGAAACTCAATGGTAAATTCTAAATTGTTGAATTCCTGCTTCCCTAATTATTTTACACCAAAAGTCATGGGAAACTATTTGTAGAGGACTCAAATATGTGTATTACGTGTTGCGTTTTGTCATATTATTGTTTCTGATATTTGACAATATTTAAATCAATTATATTATATTTATCTATGATTTAAATGGCCAAAATTTTATGATTTAATGTTTAAAAAAAATTAAGTTGATTAAAAAATGTACTCAGTTGAAGAGAAAAAAGCAATAATAAAAATGTTTTCTTCATGTTTTATTATAATATTTGTTATAGTTTTATGTTTAGAAATAATCATATATTATTATTAGGAATAAAGATCACAGTAACAGTATATTGGAATTCATTGAATAGTTGTATAACTTAACTTAACATGGAATTAAATTTTAGTGAATTAGAATACCTATCTTACGTTAAATAAAGATCCGGTAGTGGCAGGAAAAGGTTCGCGCCGTTATGCGATTTTTCGTCAACTGAGTACATTTCATTATATTGATCGATTTGTAAACAATATTATTTATTGTTCACAAAGTAATAATGTTCAGTAGTAGTAGTATTTAGTAAAATTCATTGTTTATAATTTAATCATAAAATAAAAAGATTGACAATTCAAATTGTCAAACATCTGACATTAATAATGATAAAACAAACACATCCTAATATATATTCTTGCATTACGTGTGGCCTAACTTTTAGGGGTGGTCTGAAAAATGTATCACATTTTTTTAAAATTTTGAAGTACAGTTGATTTGTAGAACGGTTTTAACATGTGTTTTTAATTCAGATTTTAGTCCTCTACAAATAGTTTTTTATGACTTTTGATCTAAAATAATTAGGGAAGCAGCAATTCAACAATTTAAAATTTCTCATTGAGTTTCCTATGGTCCGTTCGACGATTCACCACCCGGTATATATTTAGACAATCATATTTATAGCAGTAGAGGACATTCGTAGTAATTGCGTATTGCCCAATTAATCCAAATTGCATACATTTCTGAATGTGAAAATCAAATCATAATCGATCTGCAGGTTGCCATACGTGTTTATGGAAAAATTGTATAGCTCTTTGAGGCCATATTATTTTATTTGTTAATTCGGGACATGATAATAGATAAATTTCATTCTTGATTATTATTTCTGTTAGAATTGTTCTCTATTGCTCTAGCAAAAGGTTTCGTTTTTATGCCACTCCTAACTATTCTTTCTTTAGCTACAATCAATTTCTCTTCCATATAAGAGATATTGAACAAACTTATAATGTATATTGTTAATTGTGTCAGATAATTTTTATATATGGTTTCTTAAATATTTAAAATTTTATGATATTGACACATAGAATCTCCATTTAAATTATTTGTTAGATATTCTATTTTATTGTGATCCATATTATCATCATCAGCTGGACAATCCTTTATGAGTCTTGTCTTCCAGGATTTTTCTCAATTCTGATCTGTTTTGTTTTCTTTTTCCTGTTGTAATTTTTAAGGTTAGCCCCATGCAAGTTTGGGTTTTCCATTTGACCTGTTTCCTACTGATGCCTCACATATTATTTTCTTTTGTGTTTCCTTTTGCGACTCTTCAGTGTTCCCAAAACATAAAAAAATAGAATCAGTAGAATTCTTTTAAAAAATTGGTAGATTGTGGAGTCAAATCGGTAGATCTTTCAAAATATAATATTTTGTTTAAATTTCATAAAGTATTGCAATTCGTTTATTTAAGAAAGAATAAAATATTTTTAACTGACTGAAATTTAAATCTTTAAATGAGTCTGTGACTAGGAATCGAATACTTAAACGAGAACCAAAACCTCTAGTATAAAACCCTTTTACAAGGAAATATTATACAACAAACAGACTACCGAGTTTTTATGTGAGGTGCACTCAGAAGCTTAGATTAACTATGCGTTGTTCCAGTTTTAAGTCTCCCAACTTGACAAATTCCCAGAACCAAGCAGTCGGGATCACAATGGACTGGATTCATTTATTATTGTATTATTAGCTTTTATGACATCATGGACTTTGTAAAGTACCGCTTAGGTATCATTTAAGAATAATTTTTTGAATGTTTTCACATGTTTTCGTGAATATGCAATGTTGTATTCTCCTATTCTTGATTCTGTAGCTGCCTTGTTGTGCTCGGCATGCATATATTTTGGCCTGATTGATTTTAATGCCACTATTTTCTGCAGTTCATTCTATTTGATTGAATGCATCTATTGTTTCTCTTATTAACCTTATGATTATACACAAATGCTAGTATTTGCATATTAATTATTGTTCTTCAAGCTTCTACTGTTGTATCTCTTACTATTTTTTAAGTATGATGTTGAACAAGATGCATTATAGGGTATCTCCCTGACATAGTCCCTTTTTCACAACTATTAATTTGTTTTGTATCCAGATTTTACTTTCTACTTTTAGAATTTCTTTTATCAACACTAGTAGTCCTGTTGGCAAATTAATTCTTTTATTGTTTGTATTAAAAATTGTTAGTGTATATTGTCATAAGTATATCTTCTTTTTTTTTTCTATAAAGTGATGATTTGTAGAAGTTTATTTATTCAAAAATAGGAAAAGCCCTAATATACATAAAAATAATAAATTTATAACAATTATATATATATATATATATATATATATATATATATATATTATATATATATATATATTTACATCCTACTATCCTTAAGGACTCAAACCATAGCGCAACCTTACGGCCTCTCTTATTTCCAGGTGTATATAATATTTTAGTCGTCGTGTATATCGAAACAGGTAACAAAACATTCTTAATGCCCTAGTTTCTATTTGGATAAAACAAAATTTAACATATACTCTCCCCCTCTATTGTGGTCTTGGGGCCTCATATACACGACCTTATAGACTCATACGGTGTTGTCAATTCGCTCACTGCGTATTTCGATAATTCGGGGATTCCCCTCTTTATTTCCTATTTAAGCCAAGAAAGTTATTTCTCATTTCGCGATTGTTTAAGTAATGGATACCTCAAAATAGATTTATGATCTTAAAAACGGCAAAAGTATAATATTTAAGTAACCTATATTTTAAACAGAAGCTTATAAATGACAAAATATTGTTATGATTTCTAAAAATTTGAACCTGATATTTATTGAAAGAAATATAATAATTTTGGTTATTTAAGTCAATGTAATACTTTTTAAGAACATTTAACACAACTGGACGCAAATTAATGAGATACCATATTCTTACAAATATAAATTAATAATACCAGCAAGTATTATGTAGGGAGCCTGATCTAAGCTAACGTAAGGACTGGCCACAATTTAGTTTTGGAAAAAGTCATCTTAATTCGATTAAGAATCATAAAACACAAACTACCAACACTAGAAACTAAAATTAATAAAGACAATTTTGACAAAAAACTATATCAAAGTAGGCTAGATCAAATAATTTAACAACAAAGCGTTACATGCGATGAAGATAACTAAGTTAGTTGGGAAAAGAATTAAAACAACATAAAGCAAACAAGCCTTCTTCTTCTTCAAGTTCCACTCCTATCGGAGATTGAAAATCATTCTGGCAATTATAATTTTATTGGTTACTCGCCTGAATAGTTCAATTGAACTGCACCCAAACCACTCACGGAGATTGCGTAGCCACGAGATTTTACGTCTTCCTACGCTTCTTCTACCTTTGATTTTACCCTGCATTATATTCCTTAGTAGTTCGTACTTTTCACCTCTCATGATGTGCCCCAAGTATTCCAATTTCCTGATCTTTATGGAATTTAAAACTTCGCATTGTTTTCCTAGTTGTTCGAGAACTTGTTCGTTTGTTTTGCGATCCATCCATGATATTTTCAAAATGCGTCGGTAACACCACATTTCGAATGCTTCTAGGTTTTTAATGTTGGATTTTTTAAGTGTCCAAGCTTCAACTCCATACAAAAGGGTAGAGAAAATATAACATCGAAGCATTCTTATCCGGAGCGATATATTGATATCGCGATTACAAAAAAGTTTTCTCATTCTATTAAAAGTTGACCGCGCAATTTCAATGCGGCATCTTATTTCTTTTGTCTGATCAGTATCTTCTGTGATCCATGCTCCAAGGTATTTGTACGAAGATATTTGTTCAATTTCTGTATTATCTAGTACTAGCTTAACTTTGATGTTTTGTGCTTTTGTAAATACCATGAACTTGGTTTTCTTCAAATTGATTTTTAGTCCATAATCGTTGCAATATATATTTAGTTGTTCAGCAAGGTGTTGCAGTTCTTCTAGTGTTCCTGCCAAAAGGACGGTGTCGTCAGCATATCTTATGTTATTAAGTGGCTCACCGTTTATTATAAGGCCCTCACTGATCTCGGCAAGCGCTAATTCTGAGATGGCTTCACTGTATAAATTGAATAACAAGGGTGATAAAATACACCCTTGGCGGACCCCACGGCGAATCTGGATATCCTTGGTCAGTTCGTTTTCAACTTTCACTTTTGCTGTTTGATTCCAATAGAGGTTACAGATGATTCTAATGTCTCTACTGTCTATGTTTTTATTTAATAAAATTTCTTTAAGTCGATTATGCTGCACTCTGTCAAATGCCTTCTCAAAATCAATGAAACAGGCATATACTTCCTGATTAATATCTAAGCATCTCTGCGAAAGAACACTTACTGCAAACAGTGCATCTCGTGTTCCCAGACCTTTCCTAAATCCCATTTGTGTATTACTTATGCCTTCATCTAATTTCTTATGTATTCTATTGTGAATTACTTTTAAAAACAATTTCAAGATATGACTCATTAAGGCTATGGTGCGATGTTCATTGCACTCCTTTGCATTGGCTTTTTTGGGAAGCAGTATGAATGTTGATTGGAGCCATTCTTTAGGTATTATACCTGTTCTATATATGGTATTGAATAGATCCAAAAGAAGATCAATAGATTCAGTATTCACAATTTTAAGTAATTCGATAGGAACTTCATCAGGCCGGGAGATTTACCATCTTTAGCTTGTTTCATTGCATATTCAATTTCTTCTCGTATAATGTCAGGCCCAGTATCATCCTTAAATTCTTTTGGTGCTTCTGTTCTTTCTTTGTCTTCAAATAGTTGTGCTATATATTGTGTCCATCTCTGCATTTTTTGGTTTATATCTGTTATAAGTGCACCCCTTTCATCTCTTAGTTGCCTAGTTTGAAGTGTTTTTCTCATTCCTGTTAATTCTCTAATTCTTTTATGCATGTTAAAAAAGTCATATTTTTTCTCAATTTCTTCTAGTTCTTGGCACTGCTCATGTAACATTCTCTCCTTAGCTTCTTTTATTCTCTTTTTTATTAATCGATCAGTTTCATTATATTTAATTAGATTTTTTGTTTTGAATGATTTTCTTTCATTCATTAATAGTAGTATTTCTTCAGTCATCCAATCTTTATGTTTTCTATTCTTTGGTTTTAAGTTTTCATTTGCTGTTTTAATTATTGCTGCTTTTATATTTTCCCAAACAAGCCTCTAGGAGGAATAAAAATAAACACAAACTTAAATGAAAGAAAACGTACACTATAATGTTTACCCAAAGTATAGAAATATATCTGAAGGAAAAAAGAATGTTTATATAAATTATTATAGATCTGAAAGAACGCAGGGGACTTATGAATATAAGAGAGTTCGTAACACGGCACATGGGCTAATCAGGCTGAAGAAAACAATAAAACAGTAAATGTTTATAAGAGGGACATATAATAGAAATTAAGGAATTCATATAAGATATCAACATAAATAAATAATGGACAACATAATATTAGACAAATAAACTGAACAAAGGAAACTGAACATGCTTTTGAAACTCCCGATATACCATCAAATGAGTTAACGTAAATGATAAAAACATGAGATAAAAGAAGTCATCATAAAGTTAAAAAACAGAAAAGAAATTAATAAAATATGGCTTATACAACAGTTAACCATAATATTTAATAAAGGGTTAAGGTCATCAACAATACATGAGGAGTGGAGAACGAGTATTATGTTTTTTCTTTTACAATAGGTGTAATGTGCGACCATAATACTCTAAAGGAATTGTTAAGTACTATTTTGAAATTAATATTAAAAATAATATCAAATAATTTGAAGAAAAGATTAGTATACCAGACTAACAACAAGTTTCTTGTGCAGAGAAGTATATAATAATATAATGAACTAGCCTAACTATGTTAGTTAATTTAGAAATGTCCTACGACACAGTGAGACTATCGGATGCGATATACATCTGTACAACAGATAATCCAGATTACTTGATATCATAAAAATAATAGAGAACCGACACGTAAAAAACAGAACCGAAGTAAAAGTTCAAATAGAAAAAAAAAGAATCTATAAACACTACAACTGGAATCAGATATGGAAGTCCAGTTGTAATATTTATTTTTTTATATTTAATATAGTATTGAGAGGTTTTAAGCTAGTAAAAATAAAAAAAACAACCGGCAAACAAGGATAAAAAGATAATATGCGATGTTTATGACGAGTTTTTGATAACAGAGAACGAAGATGATCTCCAATAAATACTACACCAGTTTAATATCAAAGCCAAACGATTTAATATGAAAATTTTATCACTTATTATGAAAAGTTTAGTATTGTCAAAGGAACCAATAAGGTGAAAGAAAGTTCAGATTGAAAACTTACTGATAAAACAAGTATTAAAATTTAAATATATGGGAATAAACTTATCGACCAACAAAAATATTGAAGAGAAAGTAAGGGGATAAGTGCTACAATGACACAATACGGTGAAACAGACACTAGATCTAGACAAACAAGCATAAATAAACAAATCTGTAATCCGACCAGTCATGACATATACAGTAGGAACAAGATCAGATACAAGCACAGATATTTGGAGACAAATGAGATGAGAATACTAAAAAAAAATGACCGGAAAAAGACTATTAGACAAAACAAGAAGCAATGATATGAGAAACCTATGCAGAATAAACAATATTAATCTATTTGTACAGACACAAGCATAGATATTTGAAGACAAATGAGATGAGAACACGAAGAAGAATAACCGGAAAAAGACTTATTAAACAGAACAAAAAGCAATGACATAAGAAACTATGCAGAATAAACAATATTATTTAATTGTACAGGAAAGAAAAATAAAATGAATCTGTTATATTAGCAGAATGGTAGAAAATATCATAGTTAGATTAGCCCTGGAAAGAAAGAGATAAAACGAAATTATCCACACGAATAGGAAGAAAACGGGCAATTTGCCTATATAAAAAAAAGAGGAAGAAGACATTATAGTTAATTGAAAAGTTACATTAATATTAAATTTTTAAGAGGATGCAATTATCTTTTTTGATGTGTGGAGTGTAATAATGTGGAATATAAACTTATGTTTAAGTTTGTAGGGTCGCCATTCTTGTCCCCGGTCACCATCTTTTAACTTTTTTATGGTCATTTTACAATAAAATTACATTCAATCAATATTATAGGGGGTTTTTTAAAGAATAATTTTTTACTACAAATTTGTTTAATTTCATTGATTTCTTTGGACTTTACAGACCTCCAATGTTCTTAAATACTCGTAAGAATACGATAAAAACGATTAGGCTTAGTTTTCTAGTATAAGTATTTATATTTTTTTATTTATACAACTTATTATTTTGTTAACATTGTTTTGTGATTATTCGTTTATTATCTACTTTTTCCCGACCATGTATGAAGTAAAGTTTGAAGGTGCGTTTTTAAGTGTTATTCCCATTAGGCTTAATCCACAAACAATTTCTAAGTGAGATAATATTGAGCATAACTACATATTTAAGAAGTTGTTTTCCAGCTACTGTTTGTTACTTTTCTTTAATAGTCGAGGCTGTGTTCCTAATTCAGTAGAGTTAGAATTGGCGTAATTGTGGGTAATTCATTTTCAAATTCTTAGAAACTTTTGATTAATTTTGAAATTTCCATGATATTACTGCAGGTTTCACCAGAACAATTAAGGCCCACTTTAGAGCATTTGAGGTCTGCGTTTTGGCAACCACACATACTTTCACAGTTTGCCTTGCATCTGCAAAAAATTTATTTTAGAAGTTCAAGGGAGCTGGAGTTTTGATTGGTATCCAAATTTTTTTACGTTTTTTTAGCCCCAAACTTCAGGATCGCAGTGTTTTCTGCTGATAAATTCTAAGACTTTCCAAACGTGCTGTATCTTGTGTTGGCGGAATCAATGATAAGTTAACTACATTTTTGGTCACTTTGGTCATTTTGGTCTCGGCAAATCGTTTGTATCTCATGCTGTCAGAGAATCATCTTTCTTTCCATTATATAAAGAGACAAAAAAATATTCGCCAACGACAGTGAGCAAAGATAGCTGGGCCTTCTCACTGAGAAATATTGTTGTTCGGCTAGCGAATTAAGGGTGTTTCTGTAAAATTTTAATAAATTTTGCCGATCTTGTAAGCTGCTGATGTTGTGTGGCAACTTGAAATAGCATGGGAAAATAACAAAACTCTGCAATGATCGCCATACAAAAAACTTAAAGGACAGTATAATTGATGCCACTTACATCCTTTTGAAGGTTTAAAAAAATTGGACACTTTTGACACACAACATTACACCGCTTAATTCTTAATGCCGTAAGCAAGACAAGAATGTCAATGTCGTCTGTTACGACGGTCTTAGAAGCATATGATTCAAATTAAGCAAGCGCAAAACAGGTTCTGACTGTGTCTGCATCAGATTCTGCCTGGACGACACTAAAAACCACTTCTAATAGAGCAGTTTGTGAAGATCCATTAGGTTTTTTTGGTTCTCTACATGACTAAGAAGTTGATGTTAGGATACTGTTGGCACGGTACTCTTATTAAACGTTATCTCTGTCGATTTGTGCTTTTTCGTGCGACGCAAGCGCATGAGACGGAGAAAGTTTTTTGTTGGCAAAAAAGGTCGATAATAAAATAATAATAACAGAACTGTTAAGAAAATGATAAATTGATTCCGAAAGATGTGAATAAAAACCATATAACAGGAAACTAAGTGGAATTGTTCATTTTTATTATATTTTTATGAGTACTCATGAATCGGTCAACTTCGGAATGCTATAAAACCGAAAGAAATTTATGAAATAAAAACACATTTGCAGTAAAAATTATTCGTTGAAAACCCTCTATAATAGTGCTCTCATGTCTTTTATTGCAAAATGACCAGAAAAAATTTATAAGGCTCAAACAACAGTTTGTTCAAAAACTTCCAGACTCTACCTCATAGGTGATTGGGAAAAAGATCAATAATAAACTAATGATACCATAGGAATTACGATGATCACTACACTCCCTTTGAGAGGAGAAATTGAAGAGAGAGAGAAAGAGAGAGATTGAGAGAGAGAGAGAGAGAGAGAGAGAGACCATAAGAAGGTTAACAAAATAATAAATGATATGAAGAAAAAAATATATAATAAAAAAACTAAGCTTAAAGTGGATTTAATGTAATTTTATTTTAAAATAACCAGAAAAAAGCTATAAGGCCCAAAAGATTTATTCAAATATTTTAGTTATTTTTGTTTGTAACTTTTTTTTTCAATTTTCGATTAAAAGTTATATAAATAAATACAATTTAATTTGCTATAAATAATGTTTTATAAAATTTTCACTCTCCTTTACACTCCTTATTTCAAGATGGCGAGTATTCAAGGACCCAAGCAACATTGGAGCGCTGCAAAAACTAGAAAATGAATGAAATTAAACAAATTTGTAGTGAAAATTACTCTATGATATTGCTCTGATATCATTTTATTTATTAACGGAATCCATTTACAAAAGTTTTCACACAGCTACACAACCATCCATTTTTTTTAAATTTATTGTTTTTTTTTAATTATTGTTTTATTGTAAAATCGCTAGAAAAAGTTATAAGCGAAAAGCACAATAGAAAAATTTTCAAAATTTTTTAGTTATTTTGGTTTATAACTTTTTTATTTTTTATTTTCCGATAAAAAGTAATACAGATAAAGTTGTAGAGAATTTAATTTGGTAAAAATAATGATTTATAAAATTTTTTGTAGAGTTGCTAATTTACGAGATACAGCGCAAAAACCCTTTGCCTCTCTTTTTCCAAGATGACGGCTTGGGAACAAGGGTTGCGACTTCACAAACTTGAATTGAAGTTTATACTCACCACCCCCACATATCAAAAAAATTAAATTGCGTCCTTTCAAAAATCTAATCTCAATGTAACTTTTCAATTGAATAAAAAATAAGTAGCTTATTCTATACGAGTATATAAATAGAAATACGTGTTCGTTTATTAAAAATTTCAGTGTCGAAGTAATTTCTGTGAAACAAAATATCCTCGTTTATTTTACTAAATATATACACTGTATACCAATACATTTTCCAACACATAAAAATTAACGATAACATCACCATATGAACGTAAACAATCTTACTCTGTAATTTGAGCCAGATAAAATGATTCAATAGTTGAACAACACTGTTGCCAGCTAAGTCGAGTCTGTAATATGGCAATATGGTTTAACACATAAGTGATATACACATTCAGTATACTCATAAAAGCGCTCTCCACGGCAAATGGCTGAATTATAGACGACTTTACGGACTCATTTTGTTTTATAATTTGCAGCTATTCTATAATACCCACAATTTTTGTAATACATTTGTGCAGTAGGTAGAGGTCTCTAGTTTCTCATTCAATAAAATTTTGGTAGAAAATAACAATCAGTTAAAAGAAATACATGAAAAACTTTACGGACTCTGTATATTGAGTCCGTAAATCGCTCGAGTCCGTTGTGTATGGTAAAAACCTTAATGCAGAGTCTGCAATGTTAGGAGGATATATATATATATATATATATATATATATATATATATATTATATTTATTTATTAGCAATAGTACAGTGTAAATACAAATACTAGACAATAAGTCACATTTCAGTAAGAAAATAGTAGTAAAAATTAACAATAATTTAGTTTCTTTTACACCTCCTTAACACTAAATCCTACTGCTAACTGTTTTGACACACAATGATATCTAGGATATTGTGAGTGTGTCATTTCCCATATCAGTTACATTTAACTAATAAGGTTTTTATCAATCATTTAACAAAAAATAATAAAAACAATATAAATTAAACATACAATTTTTCTAATAAAATTAAACTAAAAGTAATTTTTTGTTTTAAATAATTTCCTATTTTATGTTATCTCTAATCCATTTAAAGATTTCTTTTTTTACTTTATGGTAAGGTTTTGCCCTAATATTCCGTGGTAACTTATTAAATAATTTTGAGCCTACAGTATATATATATATATATATATATATATATTATATATATATATATATATATATATATATATATATATATATGTGGTTTTGACATAGTGTATGTTTAGGACTGCTCACTTTTACGTTATTTAGGGTTACATTTCTTGTATTTATACCATGTTCTATGTTTACTTTATTATACTTTATAATATGTATTTTTTAACATAAATCTAATTACACACTTATTATACAGTTGATCAATATTTAATATTTCACTTTCTCTATATAATAAGTTAGTTGCATACCTTCTATTTTTGAAAAGCATAATTTTTATGACCCATTTTTGTGCTATTTTGAGTTTTGAAAGAATTGTTGTACCCGCATTTCCCCAAACTACTATGCCATAACCAATTACTGATTCTATAAACACATAATATACCTGCTTAAGTACTTTTAAATTTAGTATGTTTCTTAGTTCGTAGAATTTAAAAATAATCTTTCTAACTTTATTAGTTACATAATTTATATGTTCTTTCCATTGAAAAGTTTCATCAAATTATACTCCCAAGTACTTCAAAAATTTAATGTTTTTGAAAATCTGGCAATGAACAAGTAGACAGCAGGAAAGTGATAATTTTAGTTTTCTCAACATTTAGTGAGAGTAAGCTATCTTCTAACCACCCATTAATTTTTTGAAAAGCCAATTCAGCATTTCTTTTTACCGCCTCCCAATCATCTCCACTAATTACAGCCACAGAATCATCTGCATAACAAAAGATGTCATCTTTATCTAGCAATGTGAAACGCTCAATACTCCGGAGTATTGGATTTTAGGAAGTGTAGAACTTCCAAATTTCAGAAGAACTGAAAGAGAAGTGATGAAAAAAAATACTAAAAATAGGGCTAAGCTCAGAGGAACAAATTTAAATGGCCAAAGAGACACTAAATCTCAAGTGAGTGTTCGGGCTAGCTTCAATGCACTGGATTGTGGCTTTAAAGATATAAACAACAATAACAAGAGATAATGAGCTAATGAGACAAGAAAGAAATGAGACCTGGTAATATCAAACGTGATACAACTGAAGAAGGTCACTGGGAATAAATTTATAGAAAGAGAACAATAAGAAGAGAAAAGAAGGGCGCCAACTCAACGATAGTTGAGATTTTGAAGTAACAAATGAATCTGGAGATAATACTCTGAAATCCAAAAATACTAAATAATAATCTTGTTTTGCTATGTTATATACTGGTTAGTAGAACTGAAATAAAACTCAAAATAGCAATAATAAATATATTTATAAACAGGTATATAGGTATATGTGTATAAACAATTTACATATAATGCAAAAACTAAATAATAGTGGTAGTGGGTGTGTAAAGATATAATAGGACCTAATAGCCCCTTAACAAGCGAATAGTCACTACCACTGGCCAAATAAAGTTTAAAATATTAGTATACAACAAGAATAGTCCGTATGATAGCCAAAGTCTTAACACACAAAAGGTAGTAATTTAACTTAAAATAGTTCTACTAATATGAGAAATAATTACTGTATTGTACAGATATCAACAATGATAACTCTGTTACAATTATCATATTATATCCAAAAAGTGAGTCTTCAATACTCTTTATATAATGTTTAAAAAAAAACATATGAAATTTATTTCCCTTTCCCCAATATCAAAATTGTATTAGATTAACAAAAATATTATATCAAAAAAAATGAGTTTGGTCAGACTCTGTATATCCTAACTAAAACCTAATAACACCTGAAGTGTCCTTTTTCCCTCCCCGAATATTTTATAATTAAATTATCAAAAATTAAATGTTCACCTTGTCATATGCATATGCAGAGGGTATACTACTAAATAGGAAGTAACAAAAATTAAACAATAAATAGATAGTAACACAAAAGTCAAATAGTTAAACAACTTATCTTTACAGCATTATAAGTCCATAGGAAAAACTCCTCTTGGCACAGTTACATCAGTTTATGGCTGTAAAGACGAATCCTGGGCACAAAACCACAACCAGTCACTGGTCTCTGGGTGACAGCAAAATCCACGGGTTACATACACAAGTTGCTAATTAGTTTCAGGATTCAAAGTTACTAATATCCTCGAGGGAATATTCTGAAAAGAATATCCTCAAGTGAAGTGAAATTAATATTTTCACGTGACGGAATCTAAAATGATTATTTAATTTAATAAATATGTAATTTAATAGGTGTAGCAGCATGGATTGACTGCACCAAAACAAAACATCAAAATATCAGGTATTAGGTTAAGTCAACATCATGTCAAATTTATGAAGTTACTTTCGTAGGCATGGCAAGCTTGCGCCATGAAAAGAACATGCGCAGAATATAGAAGGCTGTCCACATTTGTAGAACCTTTTATATTCCACCAAAAAAGTTAGGTAAAAAAAAGGACCAAAAAAAAACTTAATGATAATATATGAAATAGATCGGAATTTAAGTTTGACTATATAAAAAAAAATGACCTTCTGTTCTTTGCAAGTAAATCAATGAAATTTTATATTTAAATTATTTCGGAACTGAAAAATAAATCTCTAAAGAAATGCTAAATACAATGATAAATTTGATTGTATGATAAAGAGATAATACGTATGAAATGATTTACTTACATGGAGCTCGCAGCACGCCAAAAAACTCTTCCTTTTTATATGGAACTCTTATAAATTAATACTTGATATTTAAAATTAATTTATTACTATTATTATTAATGAATTATATTCTTCCCCAAATTATTTTTCTGTTCCAATTCCGTCACTTTGAAGGTGAACAATTTCACCGGTTGGCGTGGCTGCGTTCGAGTTCTGACCAAAACTCATCGTTCGGCTTCCGCATAAAATCGATCTTCCTTTCAAAGCGATAACAGCGCGTAGGTGAAGGAATGTCGATTTAAAATCGATCGTAGGCGGGTAATAAAAATTTCTTGAGGGGTTTAAATTGGACTAGTCAGTAGCGTAAACGCTACATTCTCCCTCATCTCCAGCAAAAAAAAAGGAACTTTTTTTTTTTTGTGGCAGAACGATCTAACGCTGGGTCGACAATGAACGTTGATACGTTAAAATTAAACATTTTCCTCACCAGTCAACCATTTGCTCAGGAATTGGAACAAAATCAAGGACGAAATAAAAATATGGAACGAAGAATATGAGACGAAGTCATACATTTTTTTTTAATGAGATAATGTATGTTAATTTAGTATAAACCAAAGATAAAAAAAAAATATACATTTTAAGTTTAATTCTATAACCTTATAAATCAAGTTAACTTTTAACACTACTTATCTACATTCTCAAGTATTAGTAAAAACAACCATCGTAAAACTACATTATAGATGTGTATTAACAACCCCTAACACAATATCTCCAAGAACCATTCATAACAACGAAATTCAAACAAAGTCCTATGAACTTTACCCAACGTTGATACTAGAGCGACCAGATTCTATTCGTCACCATAGAGTTCAATGAGGGCCTAATTATTCAGGACTAGTTGAAACTACAAACCTAAACATATATATGGTTCGGGATATTAACAACATATTGAAAATCCAAGGTAAAAGCTAATTCAATACACCTACTTGATTTAGCAGCGGTAGGAAAACACACAATCGGTAAAGGCACAAGTAAGCCTAGATACTAGCAAGCCCACTATACTCATGGTATAGGGTATGCTAAAAAAAGGTAAGTAAGATAACTGCAATCCCAACTCATAGTAAAGGATATGCACAAAAGTCACTTCTACTAGCTATACACTTGGTAGAAGGAAAGATAAAAGAGATCCTAACTGTAATACCCAAACTGTACTATAGACGTGGTCCAATTCTTTATTCACGACAAGAACAGTAAAGGACAGATTTTCAGGACTCTATAATCAAGATATAGATAAGATATATATTCATAAGATATAGATAAGAAATAAACTTATCCAGGTAAAGGTAAAGATAACTAACTTAAGGTAAAGGTATGAGATAAACCAATTAAGGTAAAGGTACGAGATAAACTCAATTAAGGTAAAGATAAAGATACACTCAAGGTAAAGGTACGAGATAAACTCAGTCAAGGTACAAGATAAACTCCATTACAGGTATGAGATAAACTCCATAAAGGTAAAGATAAACTCAATTAAGATACAGATAAAGATAACTCACATCTACCAATCCATATCACTAGTAGAGAGACAGGTAAACAAACAGTATACAATAAGATATGTTAAAACTCAAATACGTTGAGAAGGTAATAACATAGGAGATAACAAACTAAGTTAAACAGACTTACTGCTGAATATCAGAATGATCCAATTCTAAGTGACACATTCTAATTTCAACCTAAGAGACACTCAAGGAACAACTAATATGTATTGATATATTTCTGAGCCAGGTGAGGGCACACATCCAGGGTGATCAATCCTGAACTCACGCTAAAACACCGACACAGTAAGTAAATATGAATGCATAAGCTTTATGGTCATGATCCACAAAACTATACAACACTCATAATGAAAATATTTGGAATGTTTTCCTAATTATCCCTGTAAATATCTATTCAACTCAGAACTCAAGATGGGGAAATTCCCATATATCCATCCTGTACTCCTATGATATGCAGTTGGACTTTTAAGAGAAAACAAACAACAAAATTAACAAGTCCATAAACTAAGATAATAACCAACATTAAGATAAGATTAAAAAAAAAAATAGAAGGCAAAATAGCACAACATCTTATGGGTTTTTGCCAGGTAAACAAAATAGATAAACAGATCTTAAGCAACCAAACTGGTACAGAAATGATAAGGGACCAGTTAATCTTCATCAGAAGATGAAGAATCCAAATTATCTGACAAGTTATGTGGGCCTACTGTCTTGTCCTCCAGTAAGTCTTTAATATGAAACCTTCCTAGTTTCCTACCAGTAGAAGTTTCCTTCAGCTCGTATATTAAAGGAGAAATAACTTTAATAACCGTACAAGGTATGTACTTCTGACATAACTTAGCAGATTGGAAGTTCAACTTATCAGACTTGACAAAGTTCCTCTTTAAAACAGAATCTCCAACTCTGAAAGATAAGGCTCGCTTTCTCAGGTCATACTGGCATTTATTTCTAGCATAAGATGCTTTCAACCGTTTGCGAACATCCACATAAATATCAGGAAGATGCTGAATATCTTCTAAACGGTGTAATTTATCTGATATAGTGGGAAAGTTATTGGCATTCTCTGAAATCTTACCAAAATAATCACCAGAAAGAGGGACATGACGACCAAACATCAAATAAGATGGAGGACATTTGGTTATTTCGTGAGAAGAAGTCCTGATCGCTTGTACTATAGAGTGGATATGAGTATCCCAAGCTCTCTGATCAGGAAAAGAATAAGATCGTAAAGCGGTCACGATTGATTTGTTCACTCTTTCGGTATGATTGACTTGTGGATGATAGTTCGCATTGTACCAGATCTTTTGGACATTGTATTTAGCCATGAGATCGCGGAAAGCCTTAGCTGTGAACTGGGGTCCATTATCGCATGAAACAATTTGTGGAACACCATAAATTAAGAAAACTTCATTCTCGAGGTATTTAATAATAGAAGAAGTAGTTGCCTTCGACATGGTATGGACCAAAGGAAATTTAGTAAAATAATCAACAACTACTAAAGCATATTGGGAACCTTTATAGGACCTAGGGTACGGACCAATGAGATCTAAAGATATCAGTTGAAATGGAAAATCAATCCGTCGATAACTACCCATTAAACCTGGTTGGGGAAGATTTGTCGGTTTGCATGTAGCACAGATTTTGCATTTTGCGATATAGCTACGTACAGTTTGACGCATCTTCGGCCAGTAATAGAGTTCCGATATACGACGGAAAGTTTTGTAAAAACCAAAATGAGCTGCAGTAGGATGGTCATGAAAAGTGGCCAAAACCTCTGCTCTATTAGGAGTTGGAACGACTATCTTCCAATCCGACATTCCAGTAAGGGCATCCATGGAACTTAAGACATGTTTATACAAAACACCATGTTCAACTTTAAAATCAGGAAATTTACCTGGTACATTCTGTACATCATACAACATTTTTCGATACCAGTCATCTGGTTGTAAGGAAGATAAGTCTAACAAATTAATATCGAAAGTTCTAGAGAGTGCATCAGCGACTACTACACCTGAAGCTTTACGATGAACAATTTTATAATCGTATTGTGCCAATTTTAAAATCCACCTAGCCAAACGAGGAGATGGGTTCTTCATACTTTGTAACCACACCAAACTACTATGGTCAGTTATGACCGTGAAAGAACGACCTTCAAGAAAATATCTAAAATGTTCAATACCCGTAATTATAGCTAACAACTCTTTTTCAGTTGTAGTATAATTTTTCTGGGCTTTATTTAATTTCTTGCTGGTGTAGGCTATAGGGTGTTCTTCTCCATCAACAATTTGATAGAGTACCCCACCAGATGCTGTGTTTGAGCAATCTGTCATCAGGTAAAAAGGCTTAGTAAAATCTGGGGCTACCATAACAGGAGAATTTGTGAGAGCCTCCTTGATTTTAATGAAAGCTTCATTAGCCTCAGGAGTCCACACAATATTTTGTCCCTTTTTCCGATTTTGAAGTAAATCTGTGATAGGAGACAACAAGGTAGAATAAGACTTGACAAATTTTTTATAATAACCCACCATTCCTAACAATCGACGGACCTGAGTGGTATTTTTAGGCACAGGAAAATCACGAATAGCTGATACCTTATCGGGATCAGTACGAAGACCCTGAGAATCTACAACATATCCTAAAAACTTAATAGACTCACGACAAAAGCTACTTTTATCTAAGTTAATAGTCAAATTTGCGTCTTTTAAACGCTGAAACAACTGCTGCAATACAGAGATATGAGTTTCGAAATCGGGAGTAATGACCAGAATGTCATCAAGATAGTATTGGCAAAATGGATCTAAAGCAGGACCAATTACCAAATCCATTAACCGACACATAGTCTGTGGAGCAGACACAAGACCAAAAGGCATTGTAGTGAATTGGTACAATCCTTTTCCATTGACCGCAAAGGCAGTGAGCTTTTTACTCTCTTCGCTGAGAGGAATCTGTAAAAACGCCTTCTTCAAGTCAATAGATGAAATGAATTTAGCATTCTGTAACTTACTCAGGATGATATCTATACGAGGTATAGGATACGCATCTCTGTTCATAGTTATACTGTTAAGTTTACGTCCGTCAAAACAGACACGAAAAGTCCCATCTTTCTTTTTTGTCAGCCACAAAGGACTACAAAAAGAAGAAGTACTGGGCTCAATAATACCTAACTTAAGCATTTCATCTACCTCCTTTACTAGGCTTTCATGCCAGGCTTGAGGCAAGGGATATTGATATTGCCTGAAGGGCTTGGACGAACCCACATCAATGTGATGTTCGATGAGATGAGTTCTACCCAACTTATTTTTCGAAGATATAGAAGAGAATGATTTGATGACATTATTTAACTTTTCTAATTCATGAGCATTAAGTCGACTCATATCTTTAACCGCATTGACACAAGAGATATTAAATGAAGAAACAGATAAGGAAAATTCAGGAAAATTTAACTCACTATTAAAAGTTTTCAGAAAATCCATACCTAGGATGACTGAATTCTTAACTGACGGAATAACAAAGAATGTAACCATTCTTTTACAAAAACTAACACAAATCTCAGTAGTGAATTGACCTAAAATTGGTTGAACTTGACCATCAGCTGTAGTCACTTGCAAACTTTGATCTATTCCTATATTTACATTGGAATTCTGGAGAAATTCCATACCGAGAGAACCTAAAATAGAGATATTGGAACCTGTGTCCAGTAAAGCTAAACAAGAATGTCCTAAGATAGATATTTCAAGATATGGACGATTATCCTTGTTTTTTCGAACCAACAATGAGTTTATATCTAAATCAACAAACGAAGACAAGGGATTACACGAAGAAACTACAGAAGAATTACGGTGCTCGTGCTCAACTAACGTTGTCCTCTCTTCGGTTGGTATTTGCCGTTCTGTGGTCTTTTGTCTTTCGGTGGAGGGTGAGATGTTTGGCTTGTGGAAGCTTGGGCATCCAGACTCGAGAAACTGGTTCCTTGGTTTTGAGGAGTTTGGACAGTGTTTGTATTCCCTGTATTTTGACGAGGAGTAGGAGCCAGGGCCAACCCACCCCTTCTGTCGTTTCCCGAACAGAATTGGCATTCAAATTTGCGTACACCTTGACGTCCACATCCATAACAAAACCGAATTCTAGGTTCAGAACATTCGTAGTAACCATGTCCTGACTGACGACAATTCCAACAGGTAAGCTTCGAATTAAAAGAAGAGACATTACCAGACCGAGAATAATTAGGCCTACCAGAATAGGATGAGTAATTATTTCTGAAATTCTGATGAATAGGAGCTCTAGACCCGCTGTCAGAAGACCATGACAAAACTTCTTCCAGCTTCTTACATTTTTCAGTAAGATCAGCAATCGAGGGAATATCTGTAAGTGCCAGACTAGAATGGTACGATGGCAACAAATTTCTCTTGATAATCCTGACAATATGAGGTTCAGAAAGAGGAGCCTCCAGACGTTTACACATACTAACAATCTCATTAATAAAAATTGTAACTTTCTCCTGTGGAGCTTGTTTACGAGACTTGATTTCGTCAAGGAGATTATCCTCATAGTTATATGGAAGAAAATCTGATCTGAGTTTGGCAACTAACTCTTGCCAAGAAGCAAAACTACCTCGGTTATTGAGGTACCAAGTAAAAGCTGAATCTTTAAATAAATCGGCAGCAGAAGAGTAACACTCTTCCTCACTGTTACCACGTGCTATACGCAGACATTCTACCTTCTCTAAGAAACTAACAACGTTCTCATTATCTTGACCTGAAAAATGCACACCCCATTTATGAATAGGAGCAGACTTAACAAAAGGAAACGAGTTGACTGGAACACTAGCATTATGAGGAGTTGACTGTGCCTGGGGAATCACTTTACAATTGTTCTCGGACGCGACTAGTTCACGTTCGAGACGCATCGCCACGCCCCTTATTTTTCCCGTTGGCCCCTCCCTGACCTGGAAATCCCTAATCTATACTTTAGAAAGTATAAAAGTAGGCGATTTTCAGGTCAATCAGTTCAGTCCTTCACGGGCTCTCCGAGAGCTTAGTGCTCTCGGGGCTCTGCTTTCTTTTTAGCTTTTTCCCATACTCTGTGGCTGAGATGTTATTCTACTGCAACCTGGTATTTTTATTTCGACTTTACCTTTGTCATGTAAGAAATATCTTGCCTTTTTCAAGGCAAGATACCAGAAGAAAACATTTACGAATCCATACCCCGCAAATGGATTCAAGTAGAGGGGCTTTCGTCGACGTTTCCGAAGCCCTCTACAGAGCACACGGTGGTACAGAAGGTGGCAAGACCCTTTCCATTTACCCCGAGGTGACATGGCGCCCAACAAAATGGATTATTCCGATCCCACGACCCAGCTCAACTCGCAGCAGAAGGCAGCACACCATTGACTTCAACATGGGTTGAAGTCAAGAGAAGAATGGGGAGAACCACGGAGTGTTAGCTAACACTCCGACATCGAGGCCTTCTGCAGACCGGATGCCTTCGACGTGCAGGCGCCTTTGACGAGCCAGTCTTCTTCGAAGTTAGAAGCCCCAGATGCCGATGAAAGTCCCGGAGTAGACCCAGTCATCGCCCCCCTACCGAAAGTGGTTGGACGACCACGTAGGCTTCGGCACACTGGTACCCTACGAAACCCCGTCGGATATGGCAGATGGGATCCGGACGACCGAGAAGAAGACGAACCCGTCGAAGAAGTTGGTACACCGATCGAGGATGGACCTGTAGGAGCCGGAGATGCCGTCAACACCACCGACCTCTCTATTAGTGCTGTGCTGTGAGTTCAAAGACATTTTTTTTTACTTTATTTACATTTTCATGTATTTTCTTTGATTTCACGCATTTTATGTATTTTTCTTACCATTGTAAAATTTTGGTATTCAATAAATTTTTTTTTCCCAGCCACAGAGTCTCCAGAGGAGGGGGGATGTTCTCGGACGCGACTAGTTCACGTTCGAGACGCATCGCCACGCCCCTTATTTTTCCCGTTGGCCCCTCCCTGACCTGGAAATCCCTAATCTATACTTTAGAAAGTATAAAAGTAGGCGATTTTCAGGTCAATCAGTTCAGTCCTTCACGGGCTCTCCGAGAGCTTAGTGCTCTCGGGGCTCTGCTTTCTTTTTAGCTTTTTCCCATACTCTGTGGCTGAGATGTTATTCTACTGCAACCTGGTATTTTTATTTCGACTTTACCTTTGTCATGTAAGAAATATCTTGCCTTTTTCAAGGCAAGATACCAGAAGAAAACATTTACGAATCCATACCCGCAAATGGATTCAAGTAGAGGGGCTTTCGTCGACGTTTCCGAAGCCCTCTACAGAGCACACGGTGGTACAGAAGGTGGCAAGACCCTTTCCATTTACCCCGAGGTGACATGGCGCCCAACAAAATGGATTATTCCGATCCCACGACCCAGCTCAACTCGCAGCAGAAGGCAGCACACCATTGACTTCAACATGGGTTGAAGTCAAGAGAAGAATGGGGAGAACCACGGAGTGTTAGCTAACACTCCGACATCGAGGCCTTCTGCAGACCGGATGCCTTCGACGTGCAGGCGCCTTTGACGAGCCAGTCAGACAGAGAAGTATAACGAGCATAGGCAGTATCACTAGAAGAACCAACAAAAGAATTAATTTTGACCACCAGATCTGCAATAGTAACCTCTATTTCAGCAATCTCATCCTTAAAATTAAGATGGGAAGCTGACAGAACAGCGAAACTCCGATTTGATGAAGTTTGCTTCAATGCACCACGTAATACTACCCTTTTCTTTTCCACCGTTGTCAAAGACGGATCATTTAAGTGACGGACTCTCAACTCATACTCTAATTCAGGAGCTAACAGATGCTCTACCTTGAACGCAGACATATTACACAACTGAGAAATATACGAGAGAATGAGTAAAAGTAGGTAAGTTTAACTTACTCTCTGTCCTCAAATTAATATTCTGAAGGGATACCTATACCAGTAATGTTTAATTGTTTTGGTCCAGTTATGAAATCCAATGACATATACTGCTACAACACCCTAAGGAACCTAAAATTTCAAAAAACTGTTATTTCGAGATAGTGACTCAACTTATTGGCTACTCTGGACTTGTAAAATATGTGAAATAGTTAACTTTAGTTATTTAAATTTTTAATTAATTTATTATTAATCTAAAATTGTTATTTAGTCAATCAAAAACAAAGCAATTTATTCAGTCTACACAGTATATAGCAAAACAAGTCGATTTAAGATATAGATATAAGGTAATGTCCAAAAAAAAAAACAAAATTGAAAAACAAAACTAAACGTTAAAATGAAAATCTAAAAGCACAACCAGTGAAAACCACAACAACCCAAGATCAAAATCAAAAGTTAAAGGAGATATATATATATTTTTTTTAAGGCAGAAGTGGAAAAGAAGCCACACGTTGGGTCTAGCCAATTGAAACGCTCAATACTCCGGGAGTATTGGATTTTAGGAAGTGTAGAACTTCCAAATTTCAGAAGAACTGAAAGAGAAGTGATGAAAAAAAATACTAAAAATAGGGCTAAGCTCAGAGGAACAAATTTAAATGGCCAAAGAGACACTAAATCTCAAGTGAGTGTTCGGGCTAGCTTCAATGCACTGGATTGTGGCTTTAAAGATATAAACAACAATAACAAGAGATAATGAGCTAATGAGACAAGAAAGAAATGAGACCTGGTAATATCAAACGTGATACAACTGAAGAAGGTCACTGGGAATAAATTTATAGAAAGAGAACAATAAGAAGAGAAAAGAAGGGCGCCAACTCAACGATAGTTGAGGTTTTGAAAGTAACAAATGAATCTGGAGATAATACTCTGAAATCCAAAAATACTAAATAATAATCTTGTTTTGCTATGTTATATACTGGTTAGTAGAACTGAAATAAAACTCAAAATAGCAATAATAAATATATTTATAAACAGGTATATAGGTATATGTGTATAAACAATTTACATATAATGCAAAAACTAAATAACAGTGGTAGTGGGTGTGTAAAGATATAATAGGACCTAATAGCCCCTTAACAAGCGAATAGTCACTACCACTGGCCAAATAAAGTTTAAAATATTAGTATACAACAAGAATAGTCCGTATGATAGCCAAAGTCTTAACACACAAAAGGTAGTAATTTAACTTAAAATAGTTCTACTAATATGAGAAATAATTACTGTATTGTACAGATATCAACAATGATAACTCTGTTACAATTATCATATTATATCCAAAAAGTGAGTCTTCAATACTCTTTATATAATGTTTAAAAAAAAAAACATATGAAATTTATTTCCCTTTCCCCAATATCAAAATTGTATTAGATTAACAAAAATATTATATCAAAAAAAATGAGTTTGGTCAGACTCTGTATATCCTAACTAAAACCTAATAACACCTGAAGTGTCCTTTTTCCCTCCCCGAATATTTTATAATTAAATTATCAAAAATTAAATGTTCACCTTGTCATATGCATATGCAGAGGGTATACTACTAAATAGGAAGTAACAAAAATTAAACAATAAATAGATAGTAACACAAAAGTCAAATAGTTAAACAACTTATCTTTACAGCATTATAAGTCCATAGGAAAAACTCCTCTTGGCACAGTTACATCAGTTTATGGCTGTAAAGACGAATCCTGGGCACAAAACCACAACCAGTCACTGGTCTCTGGGTGACAGCAAAATCCACGGGTTACATACACAAGTTGCTAATTAGTTTCAGGATTCAAAGTTACTAATATCCTCGAGGGAATATTCTGAAAAGAATATCCTCAAGTGAAGTGAAATTAATATTTTCACGTGACGGAATCTAAAATGATTATTTAATTTAATAAATATGTAATTTAATAGGTGTAGCAGCATGGATTGACTGCACCAAAACAAAACATCAAAATATCAGGTATGTAATGTAAGCGTAGCAAGTGAGTGAGAAGTTGGAATAAAGGGATAATGGAACAATAAGTAGCATAGAAAAGATAATAATTATTCGAGATAATTATCATATATTCCAAATTAAATAAGGGATAATTAATACAGTTAACTTATACATTTAAATTATACAAGTATAACAATTGACCTAGTTATTGCATTGTTTGATAATTGTTTAAACGTATAAAAAGCACGAAACATCCGTGACCCAAATAGGCAGCAATAATACCAAAACTGCAACTCAGCGAACCTACGACCTTGTACTAGAACCGGCGTTGAAAGTACGACCACAATAAAACAAGAGAAAACGACGGACGCCGGGCAGTTTAGTAATGGGTAGTTGGTAATGGGCAGTCAGTAATAGCGGGCCACCGTGACTGGGACGCGACAGCGTCCCGTACGCGAACAGTACGAGACAGTCGGTGATTTTCCGGGGGCCGGGTACCTTCTGTCAGAATTCGCGTGTAGTCCGGTTATTGTGGCAGCTCGAAAGTTCGCAACCCTCAACTGACCGAGTTCCAGAAGACTGAACGTGTCGTGGTTGAAGCCCTAATATACACATAAGGTAACAGATTTCAATATACATAACCCTATTAATTATATTAGTTGTACTGTCAAACTCTTTCACTCTCTTGCTCTCCTTATTTACAGGACCATTACCCCTAGAAGTTCCTTAATCCCCTTAATCCCTTACCACTTTCGTAAATCTGTCACAGATATTACATTGGTGACAGCGGTCCCGGTTTGGGGAATTTCGGTAAATAGGGATAATTAAGTCACTTCTTCAGTATCCTTGTAAACTTTTGCAAGTTTTGTAGCTATAAGAAGCCTTCATCGTTTCATTTCGCCAGTGACATTCCAATTTTTTTCTTCTCTTTCCTAAGACGACAACAGATTAAAGAAACAGTGAGGTATCCAGTAAATATTGTGTGGAGTGCAGGACTCCCTTTTCTGGAAGAAAATCCTTTTTCTCTCTTTGTTATATAAACTTGTTAGTGGTTTTACACAAATTATTCGTATATAGTAGATTTTTTTGTCTTGTATCACTAGAAAATGACCTCATATCAATTTTAGGATATATGTGAAGAGATGACAAGTACAAATTTTTTCAAAAATACATACTAACACATTATATGATGTTCTCTATATAATTGTTTTTTTAATTACCATAATATTGCACTAAAAATATAAACTATACTGTCTAACAGAACATATGATACAATATGGCATAACAGAGATTATTAATTATCAGTCGATTATATGAATTGGATATAATTATTCGAAGAAATAATAAATATATTGTTTACTAACTAGTTGAATATAAAGAATTTAAGTTAGTAGGTCAAGATCAAGTTCATTTGAGTGTACGAGTTTATTGCTTTCAAAAAGCGCAAAATATAAATTCTTTAAATATTGTTTTACTAACTAACGGTTTACATAAATATTATCAAATTCTTTTGTTTAATGTATCAAGTGAAAGTGAAATATGATACTATTTGCTCGACGTGTGTTTGAAAAATATTAAACGCGCTTGGTCAAGTAATATACACTGAAAAATTAGATATGACTTTGCTAAAGTAAATTGGGATATTTGGATTTATAAATAACGTTCAATTCGTAAAAAGGAAAAGAATGTAATAGAGTTTAATTTTTCAAAAAAAAATTAATACTAACACCTTATTTGATATTTGACTATTGATTGATTGATCGATTATTATTGATTTGATTATTTGATATTTCCTACAGATTTTTTTTTAAGTTCGGCAGCGTATATTTCTAAGTTCTTTTATTTTAACAAAAATTTAATTCTTTATACAATTGTTGGTTAACTTCATAAATTGGCACATCATACGGAGATGGACATATAAAAGAGGGAAAAGAATTAATGGAGCTTTGGAAGATAATTGACCGTGGTGTCAGAAAATCTTTTTACTATTTTGGAATGATTTCCACGAACATATAAGTTCGGGAATGGATGCATCGCAAGGAAAATGCATAGAAGCACGTAAAGTGGTTCTTTGGGCTGTGGCCCATATTATTTAAAGAAAATTTAAATGGGATGTGGCGTCAGAAAATCTTTTTCACTATTTTGGAATGATTGCCACGAACATATGAGTTCGGGAATGGATCCATTATGGAACAGTCAAGATTTAGTAGACGTGGAGCTTGCACCGCAAGGAAAATGCATAAAAGCACGTAAAGTGGTTCTTTGGGCCGTGGCCCATATTTAAAGAAAATTTGAGTCGAATCGTTGTCAACGTCCTATAGTGATTTTGACAAACGTAACTTGCGAGACACTAGGAGACTTGCTACAGTTTATGTACCAGGGAAAAGTGCAAATTGGACAGGAAGACCTAAGGGCCTTCACTGAAGCGGCCGAAGTGTTGCAAAGGCAAGGACTCGCTGGAGACGGAAAAAGGTATAATAGTTTACTATCGTTTAAAGTAACTTTGCTACAGTTTATGTACCAGGGAAAAGTGCAAATTTGACAGGAAGACCTAAGGGCCTTCACTGAAGCACTGAATCGTTGCTAAGGCAAGGACTCGCCGGAGACGGAAAATTTATAGTTAGTTACTATCGTTTAAAGTAACATTATAGAGACTTTGGACGAAGAAGGTACTCTGAATGTAGAAGAGTTTAAGCCAGTTTCTTTGCTTGAGACAATTGAGACATTAAAGAGACTTTGGACGAAGAAGGTACTCTGAATGTAGAAGAGTTTAAGCCAGTTTCTTTGCTTGAGACAAAGAAGCAGAACCATAAAGAAGAAAGAATAATCAGCGGACACAGGTGGGATGCCACAGAAATAGAGGCGTATCTCACACAGCATACGAAGATGAATACAGTGCCAGAAGTATATTTTTTTACAGGAATGTGGGCAAGCTGTATATGGTTCGACCTTAAGGGGTGAAACTTACGTCAAATAGGAGGCTGCTAAGGGGATAAGCTAGGGTGGTACTAGAATCCCAACCCGCTAAGAGTCCCGCGGCTCCAGCACGACAATACAGTATCTACAGGATGTAATAAAAATGCGAAACGAATCTGGAATTGTGATTTTCGTTAATAAAGTAAATGGAAAAAAATGTATAAGAAAACACAGGGGAATAAGAAAGAGGAAACCCATGCACTTGGACATGGATGAAAATGGAAAAAGTTATAGGAAAATATGGAAACAGAAAACCCATGGATACGGACATGGATGAAAAATGAAAATAGTGTATAGAAAAACACAGGTGAATATAAATATATAAAATTTGAATTTAAGAGAATTCGAAGAAGGAGACAAGGTATATCTGAGAGACTTAAGTAGCACGACAGGTCTTTCAAAGAAGTTATAGAAAAAAATGGTCATATCCATACCATTTCAAATTATAGAAAATTTGGACCAGTGACGTATGCAGTAGGTACAAAAAAGGAAAAAAATAGACAGGTAGTGCACGTCAAAAGGTTAAAGAAATATTACGAGAATAAAACAAGTGATTATTCCACGGAGGAGGAAGAAGAAATAGGAGAATTAAAAAGAAAAAGAAGAGACGGAAGAAGAAAGAGTTGACCCGTCTAAGGTGTCAACACTGCCATTGTGGGAACCAGGAACCCCAATTAACAAACCGCAGAGAAGAAGAAAAGTAAGTCAGGGAGACACCAGCCAACCAAAAAGATCAGAACGAATAAAGAATAGACTAGGCAAGATGCCCGAAAGAAAATGTTGCGGCATATTCCACAAAACGAAAAATAAAGGATGGAACACATACAACAGAATAATAAACAAGAATGAGACAGCAAAAATAACACAGAGCGATGAGGACACAGACATGTTTTTCGACGCAACAGATGAATAGGGAAAATAATAACAAAACAACTATAAAAAAAAAAGTTGAAAGCTTGGTATTACAAGAGACGGCCGCTCGAATAATACTAAAATTTTAACAAGGAACGAAAGACAAAACACAGGTAATATAAGCATTCATAGTTAAATATTAGCACAGTTCAATGAAAAAATTTTTTGAAAACAGAATAGTACATCATAACTAAAAGCAAGTTTAAGAAAGAGAAATAAGTAAATTAATTTAAAGTTTATAGGGGTCTAAGCTGCTGTTGATTAGTAAGAGCTGGATCGGTAAGATACCATACGCCAATCCTTTATTGCTATATCAAAACTGATTGACAGACTTGAATTCCTATCAACTGAGAAAGTAGTATAAAGATTGAGTCAGAGCACTGATAAATAAACAACTAATAAAGGTCAAGTTTAGAAAACGTAACAATTAAATAAAAAAATAAATATTGTAGTTTATAACAGACACCAAGAGTTCATTACATCAGTCAATATCAAATTTCATTAACAATGTGAGGATGAACTATCAGAATCAGCAAAACGTAGTTTAATAGCCTTGAAACATAAATATCATAACACTGAAAACAGGTCATCGTGTTTGACGAGAAATCAAAATAAATTCCACGTTTGCATTATTTTAAAAAGATTTGGGAAAGAGTGAGAAATTATTACAATACTTTCTGACTCTTCATTAAGAATAAATATAGTAGATAATTAAAACATTCTTCAAATAAGGAAAATTCGTTACACATACGTAACTATAAACAATAAGTGATGACAAGTTGAGAATTAAAAATATATGACTCTAATATACAGGGTGTATATATAACAGAAAGATGATATATTAAATTGTAAATATTTAAAAAGTACAAGTCCCAATTATTAACATATTAATATTGGTTTAGATATCAATTTATTTATCAGTTTATAGTCAATAGGCATACTAATATGCAATACACTGTAGGTTAGTTTATAAGTCAGATTTATGTAAAGGTATCGCTAAAATTGTCTGCAATAAGCAGCTATACATGTATCTATAGGTTAAGGTGCATTTAAATTACGCGTAAAAAGTACTAATGCGAACTAAAGTCTGCTTACGCGAGTGCGACCGTTCGGGAAGTAATAACAGTGCGATTTGTGACACTGGAGAGACTCATCGCGATGGAGAGACTCATGTTTCACTGTTTGATGTACAGCCACACGTCCATAGTCGATGGAGGACTAGACAGCTACATCAAGAAGATAGGAGCAGAAGAATGCTGAAATACACACCGCTACCGATCGATACAACTCTACGAGAAGACGACAACGAAATCCACCTACGAGAAGGAGTAACATGCTCATTCATCAACGGCTGTTGCTTGGACTCTACAATAGGCGAAATAACTTGGAAAAACAATACAAAGACAACAGTTGTGAAAGTCAATTGTCACAACTTTACAGAGGGCACGTTGAAAGATCACTAATAAACAATCACTAGAAGAGCTGGTAATAGTAGAACAAGATAAAAACATATTTGCTCTAATGCTACACAAAAGGGCTATAATATGTAACACAGAAGTATGGCAAACTGAATACCGCCGAACCCTAATAATTTCCTAGTAAACACAAAATAAATCCTAGTATGCCACTCCTACCTCAAAACGTAGACCTAATGACCTACATCACTAGCAAATTCCTTTATACCGAACAATCCTACCAAAGAGAAATAGAAAAGCTATACTTAGACACAATACTGCGACGATGCCAAACAAAGAGAGAAATTAAAAAAAAAAAAAAAACAGATTACTAATGGCCCCATCCTTACCTAACGCCGTCAGTCAACTCATGCAGAACAGGCCAGGGTACACATGCAGCAAACACATAC